>WYDI02007358.1:0-156777 GCA_009867235.2 Psittacus erithacus
GGACTGGGGGTGGGGTGGGGGGAAGGACAGGTTGTGGGGGGAAAACAAGCAGGCTACATGCTTTGTCTAATTTACGAATACGCTTAAACCACAACACACTGTTTCTCCTGGTTTTGTCTTCCTGACTTGTGCTAAGAACCAGAAGAAGCTATTTACATGACTATTAAAGTAAATAGGCACCTAAGGGAACACTCTGTTATCCTTAAAAACCTAAAAATGAAGATGGCTATCAAGATACTTTTAAAAAAATCTGGCTTGACATTTTCTAAAGAAGTATCTGATTAAAATATTTGTTATTACAGTGATTAATTCAATGAGAACTGAGTTTCAGTGGATGTGGTGGTTAGAAAGTACAAAGCTTTCACTATACATACTTCTATTTCAACACTAACAAAAATGGAGACAAGCATATCCTTAATCTGATTAGGAAGAGAAGATGTGATACCAGAAGGCTCTTTCATGTCCCACAGTCAAATATGAACACACTGTTACTTGCGATGTTCCTGGGAGGACTAGAAGAGCCTTCATATCCCTTTGTTTTTCTCAGATCTATCTGAACAGGAATAAAAGGTTAGAAATAATCCTCATTAAAATGTAATAAGGCGGTAATGTCTATGGCACATATTGGAGGTTAGCCGCTGGTATCACTATTCCTGTATCATTATGTAAAGATAGTATAAAGCTGCCCTCATTATCCATATTACTATGAAATAATCAGAATGACACAATCACTAGACATAAAAAAAATGAAAGATTGTAATTATTCATTGATGATATAAAAGGAAACTTTACTTACAAATGCACCAGTGTGGCTTAAAGTGGGAAAGGCATAATTTTTTGTGACTCAGCCATAGAACCTTTTGCATGTGTACTAGATAAATTCCATGAATAATCCTTGGAATGTAAGGAATGTTTTGTGAGTGTGTTTTAAGAATTCCTACCTCAAATTGTCTTGTGCTCTATGATTTGTTTTTCTACAGTGTTTGGCAAGCTTTTGCAGTTATTATGCAAAGTCCTAATGTTACAAGCATTTAGGATAATGTTTACCTTCATAGATAAGAACAAAGTTAAGTGGATACCTTAGTTTGCAAGCTTGCAAGAAGGCTTATCTGGAATAAGTCACTAAAAAAGCATACTGCTTTTTTTATTATCCTGCACCTCAAGCTTTTTTACTTAACATGTTTTCTTCTTCATTTTTGGAAGCATATTAAAGTGTCATTAAAACTAAATGTTACTTTCAGGAGCAGTTGTAAAGATACCTGTGCCTTATAACTCATTATTATTCTTTATTAGTGGAAATATATTTTTTACCAACTAAAAACTTTAAAGTCAAATGCAAACTAAAAAAGCAAGCTAAAATAAATTTTGGCTTATAAGCAATATCTTTGATATGTAATGCTTCACTGAATGATATCTATTCACAGTTCATTGTTGAAGAGAGTGTAGTATCTTATGAGGCTACTACAATCACTTTTACATTTGATTGTAATAGAAAGATTAGTAAGTAGAGAGCACTGAATAACATAGATACAAAATCCTCCAATAGTCACCTGTCAGAAAATAAAAATGTGAAAAAGTCTTTTTAGATTCAGTTCTGCAAGTTTGCTTGATAAATCAGCAGAGACTCCAGTGTTCTGTGGTGTCGAGTTTACCCTGGGCACAAACCATTTTTCCCCCTATTTCATTAAGTTCAATTCCTAAAGTTATTTAAACATTTTATCCTTAAATTACCACAGTATAAGCCACATAAAGTTTAAAGTCTATGCTACATTTTCTGACTCTTCATTACAATTAATGACTGCTTGCCAAATTGTGGCAAATTGCTCCCATTTGTTTTCCTAGCAAAGAACATGATTCTTTCTAATGGTTCTTACGTTGTTAGATGCCATTACCAGTTCGTTCAGAAGGCATTTCTTCTTATTCCTTCCAGATCTCTCTTTTGGCTATTACTTGGGCAATTCTCAAGTCTTTTTGTTTTAATAACAGTTCAGTTATTTCTGTAACCTCTAAGCTAATTAATGAGCCACAGGGGATACTCTATACTGCACAACCATGAGGATTACTTGAGACCAACATCCGACTGTAAGGGTCATATGGTTTCCAAACCATATGGCAAAAGGATTAAGTTTCCATCTTACATCCAGAGTTCCGATCTATTCCAATTTGTCAGTATGAATAATCAGTGCTTATTCCAGTCAGGCTATCTGTGTATTCTTTGCAGTTTCAATGGAACACATGCTTAAAACTACTACTGTTGGATTGTTAAACTCTTCTACTTGCTGAAAAACACCCTAAATTGTTAATCTTCAAACTGTTAATCTAATTGTTAATCTTAAAACTGTGCAATGCAATACCTTTCATACGCCTGATACTGGCATTTTTCAACCAGCTTGCTGAGTCTGGATGCCTACAGGGATGATATTGGCAGAAGGCACCAGCTTCTATTCACAGTATCTTCTGTGACATACTATGAACATTAAACCATGTTCACTTGAATAAATAAGTTCATAATCATGATTACATTTTCTTATTGCACTTGATCTGTAAATCCTAATGCATTGTACAGAGAAATCCTTTCTCATTATCCCTGTTTTAGAGGGGGGAAAAGGGCAGTAGTTTGCTCAAGTTAACATAGCAAACTATTTTTTCTAGCATGTCGTTATTTCTTGAACCTTACTCTGCTGTTTGATTTGACAAACCATAAAGGAAAAGGAAGGGAAAAGAAGGAAAAAGAAAGAAGGAGAAGGAGAAGGAGAAAAAAGAAAAGGAAAGGGAAAAGGAGAAAAGTTAGGAAATCAGACATATAACACAGTTAAAAATATCAGGAGACACTTTCAGATTTTATTCATGTTTTGATACTTCCTGTCAATATCTGTCAGGAAGTAAAGATTTTACTGATGGAAGCATAACATGGAAAGAATAATCACAGAATTTCACGAAGAACTGCAGACAAGCCAAAACTGAAAAACAAAATAACTGGTTTATGCGATACCAAATGATTGAGCTTTTCCAGAGCAAATATCTGCTCCGCTACTTACGTTTAATCATTTTGCCAATGCTCTTCTTTTACATCACAGTTTATAGTGACACTTTTTGAAAGTATCCAGTCAAGAGTTGAAGAAGAGCAAAAAGAGTCAGGAGCATAGATGGAGGTAACTCTTCCAGCTGGAGGTAACTCATGCAGGGATGGAAGCAGCCTGCCTATAGGATGCACCATTGTGAACAAAATAGTGACTGAAAACTCCTGGCTTTCTTAGTAATAAGATACCAGAGAAGGGATCCCTATAATTTTTGTACTGCACAAAGAAAATTCTAGGTTTACTTTATTACTAAAATTTACTAAAAAAAAAGTTTACTAAAACATTTACTAAAATTACTAGGCTTACCTGAAGTGCACAGGAAATCTTTAGGTTTTAAGATTTTACCCAGAAAATTTCAGGGCAAAAATCATATAATAATTATAAAACCACCAGTTTAGCCCAATATGATGTATAGTTTCTGTTCTAGCTGCATAAAGCAGATCCTGTGATAGTCACTAATAACTAAGGGTTCTAGAGTAAGTGAATCTACCTCTGTAGAAAACGTATAAAAAAAACCAAAACCCAAACTCACCTGTAGCTACAAAGGAAATCTTCTGAGCTTCCCCAAAAAAAAAGTATAAATTGTTTATAAGTAAATACTATCACAATTTTAAGAAGTATATGAAGAAACTGTACATTACCCTTACTCATAATCTCTGCTAGATAGCATAGGAAGAGAAGATTGTTAGCTGGCGCCATCACACTACCAAAAGCAGAGCTATTATGTTTAGAATCACAAGTCTTTTATATTGTTAAACATTAATTAAAATATAATTAATTAACATTAATTAAAAGTATAATCCACTGGATTTACCTGTTGCACTTACATTTTGATTTGATCAATTTTTATAGGGACTTTGTACACTGCTCTGTGTGAGTTATGATACGGATTGGATATTCTACAAACTAACATTCAACAGGAAAAAGTGAATAACTGTGTCTTTGACATCAAAATAAAACCCACAAGGTACACTGATCTATTTTTGTTTCTTTTAAGTTTAATAAAAATGCTGAAGGTCACAGAATGCCTAGGTTTTGCTCCCAGAGTGCCTGAGAACCTGGGGGACCTAAACACAGAGCCTATATGCAACTTGCTGACAGTGTATGTAACCTTGACTTAAAGTCTATGTTCCAGCTAGGAATGTATTTTTTATCAAAAATAAAAAAGCTTTTATCCTACTTGGGCCACTGTCTTCACTGTTTGGGAGTTATTGCCTCAGGCTGTTCTGTGGGGCTTCTGAGTAGTTATAGTGTCTCCTCTGAATGCTATTTTGTTAGATTAACCTTTGGTTCTCAAAAGGTCATGTTTTTATTCATTTTCTGAATCAAACCACCAACACATTCTCTTAGGAGATCCCAACACCACCCTCTGTATTAAACAAAGGAAAATGTTCATATGTCTTCCACAAGTTTTCTTTTCCAAATATATATATTGACCTTATAGCACTATCTACCCTGAACACAGTTTCATTGTAAAGCGTATGTGAAAGGCAAGAGCTTCTCTTCAGTGGCACACCAAAAATAAAGAGCCCCATGAGTTCTTTCTGTTGGCAAGAGTATATTTCCAGTTTATTTATAACTGTCTAAAATGGGTACTTTCATTTCAGTCTTCTGTCCATGTTACTAGAATTCATAAATTAATACAAACTAATGCACAAGTTAAGTATTACCTGATTTTCTCATTTTCTAAAGAGATTTTTTTTTTTCCTAATGACTCCAAAAGTGTTCAAATCAGAACTATTTTCCTACTGAACCCTGCGAGATGAACTAGAAAGCAAAAAGCATGATTCACTAACTGGGAATAATGATTCTTCCATGTTGAAAAGGGGGATATTTAGTTTTTTAACATTTTATTAGGAAATATTTTTGAATTCTTTTTTTCAATTTTAGAAGAAAGAACCCATTTAGGGGATTTACTTATCCAGATGTAACAAAAATGTGAATTCAATTACTTGGAGGTGGGGGAGGAAAGAATAAAGCTTTTGTGTCCTTTACTTTAGGGGATTTTGCTGAACATTATGTCCAGTTCATAAACATATTCTAACCCTACAGGAAATCTGACCTCATGGTCTGAATGCTGAATTTTGATCTCTTGTTATCTACTACAGTTATAAAGCCTCGCTAGGAAGTAAGATACAACAGGCAGTTGGCCACATGCTGTAAAGGATAGACCTCAAAGATGAAATTCAGAGGACCTGGGTTTATTTGTACCTCTCTGCTACTGATTGCTGCGTGTTTGGAAGCAGATCTCAGGTGTCTGCACTTCATTCTCCTTTTCTTCAAAGTGGGAACAGCTGTCTTCCCTGGAAAGTGCTTTCACACGCACTGAGGAAAAATGTTATGAAAGCGTAATTTATTAATCTGTACAAGCTGCTATATGTCACCTTCATATTGATCAGAGTGGTTTATGCTGGCTTCAAAGCAAGCTATGGTTCAAATTAAATAGCATCAAGACTGAAACAACCTGATTATTGTCTCTATACCTTTTCAGCTTTAACTCCACATGTAGTTGCCTCCATACCTGAGCTGTGGTGTTTTGTTAAGTACTAAGACCCCTTATACCTTCCTACATGGAATCTAGCTCATTATCTCCTCTACTTTCCCATGTGGATGTGAGCTGCCAGATATTACACACGGAAGTTATCCCTCTATACTTCAAATCAAGGGAAGAAAGTTTGTTCCCTGACATATCAAAACACCATGAAGGCTTTTCAAATAAGGGTTTGAGAACAGCACAGGAACTGAATTTGGCCTGTCAGAAAAGGAGATCTGGTAAGCCTCAGAGAGTAGGAAGAGGAGGGGAGGAGTTGCAAGCAGGAGTGAACCTGTAAAGTGTTTTGAACGTGAAGAAGAGAAAGTAGAACTTAATATGTAAGGAAATACAGAAAGAACAAGATAGAAAATCTTTGCAGCTTTATTTTGGATGGAATGAAAGGAGGCCCAAAAGCTAACAGCAACAGATGCCATTCATCCAGATTTGGAATTTTATCTACATGATTCCCACAGGCTAGCCCACCTCCTGTGATCTTTATGTTTTTCAAGTGCTCCCATTTGGTCAAATCTCAAAAAACCACTGTTGCTGTTGAATCACAATTGCATTCCACTGTCAGATATTGGAAGTAGCTTTCTTTCACTCAATCTAATAATTTTGTTATATCATCTTTTAAAATATCAGCTAGACATTTTTCTCTGAATATTACATCAAAATGTTCTTTCTACGACTGTGAATCTTTTCACTGTTCCTCAAGCAGGATAACATGGAGGTTCTCAGAGCTGCATTTAGAGTGCTCAAACAGATGTTTTCTTTGCCCATCTTGATAGGTGGGGTGAATTTAAGGACTTTCACTAGTTGTACTTTTTTATCTTTATTTAGAAATATTTAGTCTAAAGCTTTGCACCACGTTGATATCCTCCACTTACATTTGCTGCATAATGCAACAAATGCAACAATGTCCTAAACACAAGGTACTATGTGTATTTTACAAAATTTGGAACATTTTCAATCACGTTAGACCTGAAACATTCATTTTCCTGTAAGTTTTTCAGACCAGGAACTGAAATCTGCCCATATGGATTTGACCTCTCATATTTATTCATTTGTACCTAATAAGATAATAACCTATCAACAACATAATCATGCAGGTGTTTAATGCTAAGCATAGCATATTGCCACTAAATTCAATGAAAGTATTATTGTATGCATTAATCATAGGTATAAGAATTTTAAAAGCTTCAGATTAGTTTGACAAACTTCAAAGAAAAATCCAAATTTAAATTTTAAACGTTTGCAGTTATCATTTGGATTGGTGGGGGAAAATTAGTATTTGCTTACAACCACATCTACCAGGCTGCCGTTTTTAGTTAGACACCTGCAGAAGCACACTGTGTTAGATTCTCTCCCTCCCACCATACAGATTAAAAAGGAAACCATGAAAGTAGATTTGAACTTCGTGGTAGCACCAGAGCACCAGATTTCCCAGTACTAAATCCTCTTTGTACAATGGTGATACACCACATTAATGGAACACACCTGCTTCGAGTTAGTATTATGTTAATCTGGAATTAAGCATGTGAGCTACTTGTTTTCCCATTTACTCTCATTCTCATTAGATACAACAGTATTTTCATATCACGTCTAAGGTCCCGGTCCTTCCTAAGAGAACTGCATCACAGGGTTTTATGCAACAAAATTTTCAGTCATAGCTAAGAGTCCTCTTTCTTTCTCTCAGCAGACCCAGTTTCAAGTTCTTGTTTCAGCTGTGGTAAGAAGAGAAGAGGTTGAAAGACTCTTAAGCTGCTGTGAACTCTTCCTTTGATATCTAATTGCCAAAGTACAGAATACTTTGAAAGGGTGATAGTCTTGGCATTTGTTCTTCTCCTCAAAGGATGGAGAATTTCACCCAAGGTTCAGCTTTTTTGGATCTATCATTTCTTGATCACTAGAGAAAGAATTTAGTCAAAAGGAGAGCTTTAAGCTTTCTGATTCGAGAGGATAAATAATGGTGCAATAAAATTTTAGTATTCAAATGATGTCTTCCCAACACAAATAAATACTGTATTTCAATTTAATCACACCTTTTGGGTTATCTGATATTTCCTCTCACCTTCATTTCACAGGGTATTATTTGTATTTAAGAATCTCAGCTTCCATATAAAAAAACCAGCCACCTTAGCCCTCATGATTAAAACATTAACTGTAAAGTCTCATGTAAAATTGCAGAAGGCAAATAAAATGTATAAACATGATCAGGCAAATATTTTTAAAACCAAGCTCATTATTATTGAGGGGCTAACACATTCCTTTCAAGTGTCTGTGGTCAGCAATACTGTAAATGACACAATCTTCAACCTAGCAATATGGAAGACTACCATAAATCAAGAAGGATAGAAAATAGCAAGGAGAGGGTGGAGGACCTGGCAGGAAAAACAGTGATACCATTATGTATGCTTTCCACAGGTACTTGTGAGTGGCACAGCTAAATAAGGGAAGTAATTGGTGACATTGGGTTTGACAACAGAATTGGCTGGGATAACTTTAGTGAACAAAAGATGAGGCCTTTACAGATGTGTCTGGAGAGCACAGTATACAGGAGGCAGTCCTAAAAAAAATGGAGAAACAGGTAAATGGGCAATTAAGGATGACATTGCTGAGGGAGAAAAGGAGAGGTAACACATTAGTTTATCTATTTTAGGTCTTTCTAAACCTGATGCAAATGGAAACTCTCTGGATTAGACAGAAGGGATTGTTTCTACAATTTTAAGTCATAAAATATATTTTTTATATTTTTTGGATTCTATAGAATGAACACATTTTAACTCTGATTGAATGTGTATTTAAGGAGTCCATATAACAAATTTATAATGTTGAAATTCTAGTTGTGTAACAATACTATGTATAAATCTAAAATTGATAAAGAAGAAGTAAGGATATTTCTCTATTATCATGTTATTTTGGGTGTTAATTTACACCTCACACTCACTCAAGTACAAATTTCTCATTACTCCACCGCCCATGTATTGGTTTATACATTAACTCTACTCAGGGAAAGCCCAGCATGTCCCCTGTCAAACCTTAGCTGTACAGATTGAATGTTTAAAGATAATTCTACGACGTGGCTCTAAAATTTCAAATCAAACCTTGAGAGCAAGCACACCTAATTTAAAGACAGCATAACTGTATCTTAAGCTAGCTTAGAGAGAATGACTTTTTAATGACAATCTGGTAACGTAGAAGGCATATGAGAATGGGGATCCTCTATTTCCACTTAAGCTCCTTCAGGCTATATAGGTAAGTGAAATGCAGTTAACATCTCCTGATCGCTTTACTAAATCTGAAACAAGAAAGACTCATGGAAGTAGTGAAGTATTACACCCCCAGCCAAAAGCAGGACACATTGCTCTTACAGCAGAATTGGTGGAGTTGTCACTGACAGAGCCTGGATTGTGTGCAGAGCGTGCAGGCAAGGTGTAACATCCACAGTGCAAGGTGGCTTCTCTGTACAGCCTATTTCTTGGCCTTTCCAAGTACCCATGAAGTAATGCTTCCATATGCAAGCTGTCATTTTTTAAATGCTCTTTAAGTATGTTTTTCCAAACTTTCCTTTAACTAGCTCAGCAGTCTCTGAAAGTGCAATACAAAGCTCTTGAGCTGTTAAGTCTAAAGCTTTGGGGCCCAATAAATACAGAGCATTCATTTAAATTCTGTTCCTTTACTGGGTACTATTCTGAGTTTATTACCACATAATTAATATCTTATATTTCTTATGCAAATAATTTTATTCTTCAGAAAGTAATCATCTTTCTACCTGTTTGTAAGAGAGCATGCTCTTTGCTGGGCCCTTACTTATATCTTCATTAACTACTTATTTCTATGCACTTTATTTTAGCAAGTTTTTCATCCTCTATGTGCTTTTGAACACTGCCAACTAAAATGAGAAGTGAAGCCATGACATTGTGTTATTTTGTATCTGTGCCTACACATGTAATATCAAGGAAAAATTACTCAGGATGTAGACTACAGCATCAACTTCTGCCATGCAATATATTGAGCACTGATTAGAACAAAGCATCAACAACTTAGACCAACTAGCAGCACTGAGATCTGTTTGCCCTTGTGACAGAAACACAGGAATATATTCAGTCTCCATGTCACTGAAAGCAAATTCATTGCCTGAGAACATATTCTTCACTGGCTTTTAAGACACCATGCAATGGAAACAGAATATAATTTAGTCTGGAAAATTAAATGCTGTCATGTCAACATCCTGATGATTTAGGCTTGAATGCATGTGCACACGCTTTATATTAGTTCCAATGTAAAGGGTGTTGTTTCATGTAAAGAAGCCTGGCCTAGAGCTTAAAAAAACAGGTTCTGTAATTCTGAGTTTTCCAATGGCCTGTTGGTTATCCTTAGGAAATATTCTGATGCCTTCTGTTTTCTATCTGCCTAATAAGAAGATGATACTGCTCTCTTATGCTTCTTTAAGATATATGGATGAAGTTAATGAGGTATGAGAAGTAAAAAATAATACTAAGAGTCATTGCATTAGCGTCTCAAGCTTTCTTAACAGCTTAGTGTTACTAAATTATGAAAATAAGTAGCAAATGTCTAGACTGCTTTTTGACAGTCTTCACAAGCAATTCTGTGAAAAGTCTGATTTCCCCTAAAATTTCCCTTTACCTCGCAAAGCACAGCAAACTAATATAGTATGTCTATACTGTCTAGGCTTTCATATGTAACTTGGCTAAACTTGCACAAAATCATCCTTGTGTTCTGCAGACTGGAATGCCATGAAATTTAGGTCTGGCATATAACTGAATTTATTCTATGACAAAATGTGGGTTTGGATAAAGCTTCATCGGAGTTCAGATGTATATCTCATCAAGTATGGATTCAGTGAGTGTGACCTGTTCTCAGGACTGGCCAGAAGCAGAAACATAAAATGTGGTTTAGGGTTTCTCTGCTCTTCCTTGATCTTAGTGCCAGTTTGGCTGCCAACATATATCAGAACAATTTTAACAAATGCTTTGCTATATATAGGCCCAGAGGGGGTATATAAACCACCAGGGATATTCATTATTCTGAAATGATCTAACTCTGCCTCCAGCTATGTGCTCTACATTAGACAGTGTATGGGAATCATTTGGCCAAATGTTTCTGCCTACAGAAGGAGTCATTTAG
Organism: Psittacus erithacus; assembly: GCA_009867235.2. Classification (NCBI taxonomy): domain Eukaryota; kingdom Metazoa; phylum Chordata; class Aves; order Psittaciformes; family Psittacidae; genus Psittacus; species Psittacus erithacus. Next base: position 10,762 of record WYDI02007358.1, read on the forward strand.
ATCTTATTTATAGTCAATGGAATGAAGTAGGTACTTGTAGGGCATGGTTGATCTCACTCTGAAGAAGACATTTAAGACAGATCATATAAAATGCACCCTAGAAGTGCAAGAACATGCTTCCAAGCTGAATTTGTGTAGACAAGAATTTAATTTAGGACCAGAGGGTGGTAGAGAGAGAAAATGCAGCTCCAGAATGCAATATATCTGGCTAATTTTACATGTCTATTATAGGATAAAAGTTTAATCCTTTCTGGAGATCCCCACTTCTTTCCTTTAACTAAAAACACATCCTGGAATGTCAGCCTCGGGTTATAATATCCATGTGTGGAATTCTAAGATGATAGGATGAATCTCGCTTCATCACAGGTTAGGCCAAATTCAACCAAACCTGCAGGTCTTATAGAGCAAACTGTTCATGGAAATTTTATTGGAGCAGATGAGATTTACTGGCAATTAAAAATCAAGAAACAATGAAAAAGGTAATACTATTTTAGGAGTACATTCTAAATGTTGTCTAATTAGATATCTCTTAGTAAAGCTTTTGTTGGACCCAGTTGCAAAATATTTTTATTCCTTCTCATGCTACTTCTGTGTCCTATTAAATAATAAGGGTTGTACTCAGATTCTCTGGTTATTTCACACTGTAACTTAAATAGTTTTGCAACGAAACCTACTCTAAAGACTTAATCATACCCCAAAAGCAACATGCTTGCATCTGTGTGAGTACAGCACCATAGTAAGTTATGTCATTATTTCCACTTCCAGAGTCAGCAGAGTGGTCTATGCATAAAACTCTGGTCGTGTGCAGTATAGCTCTGCTGTTAGCCTGGGTTTGGATCTAATCCTTAATTCTTCCCTGGTATGACTTAATGCCATAACCTCCAATGATTCCAACTAGTGTAAGTACCAGGTCACTGGAGTATTATGAATCCAAACAGCTCATTTGAGGTATAATTTCAAAAAAGAGATTATTTCAAATATAGAAAAAACAAAACATTGTTGAACAATAAAATTAAATCTTGTGAGTACTTTCACCTTAATTCTCCTCCAGAGCTCCTCCAGAAAATACTAATTATGAAAATTTCTTGATAAGTAATGAAAGTTCCCACAATTTTACATTATTATTTTTCTACGTATATAGCAAAAAATTGCATGAAATAAACCCTGTGCCACTGAGAATCTTTTCACAGCTCTAAGAAAAAAAGAAGCAGCCAAGGGAAGATTTTCAGGAAGGTAGTAAAAGCTGTATTTCAGAATGCCAAAAAAAGAAAAATTTCACACTGTGTGTTGCTTTTGATGGTAAAATAATCTTCACTTTGCAGAGGAAATGGTGGAGGAAGAAAAGCCTTTAGCAGCAAATCCACCCTTAGGCAAAAGCAATTTCTTCCACTTTTGGAAGTAGCTTTTTAGAAGTCGGGGGTGGGGGGAGAGTGTTGATTTTTTTTTTCTTTTTTCCTTTTTCTTTTTTAATCTCTTAGTTAATGAGATTTCCTTCTTTTCCCCAGACTATTTGCCTAAGTCATTGCTTTTATGAGTGTATGTATCTGTTAATACCTTGAGGAAAAGGAAGGGAAAGGAAGTAAAGAATAATTTTTAATTAGTGTTTAAAGGAGTGAGTGACAACTGAATTAAATTGAGCAGTACACTAAATAAAGGATGTCAACTTTTAAATGCTAAGGATTTATAGGGGTATGATTGGGACCTGAAGGTGAATTTACCTTAAATAAGAATTAAGGTAGGTACTTCTTCCTAATGAATTTATGGAATATTTAATGTACCCCTATTCTTAGTTAAGCTCCCACCATAGGATTGTCTTCATCATTTAACACAGGAGCTCTAACATGTTGCCTACACTATATAGCCCATTGTGTATACTGACATTTGTATTATTGAGCAGTTACTTGTATCTAAGAAAGTAGCAGTCTATTTAGTACAGTAATTATGCTCTAAGAAGTGAATATGATTATAACCTGAACTAATGCATCTAATACCACCTGACTGACATCAGAGGTTGTTGAAAATATAGGGTTTTTTTTTTCAGTATCTGGCAGGATGTGTCATCAATAAATATTATTTGAAAGTAAACCAGAATTTCACATGATTAACCTGTAAGAGTTATGCTACTTAATTACTATGGGTCTATTAATTTGAATGGTGGAAATATCAAGTATTTGTACATTGGAGGAAATAGACAATATGACTAAGTTTCAGACTAACTCTGCAGTGTAGTAGCAAAAACACTTCAGATTATGCTTGTGTAGATCTCAGAGATTGGTCCTAACAGGTCAAAAAGCAGAAGAAAATTGAAAACTAGAAATTCCCCCTGAAGAATTTGGCAAAAAAACTAACGTAAAAGACAGTTTAAACAATGTATTTGCTTTTTAATGATAACCTTGTCTGAGTCAAGCCTGCTCAATATAAACTGTGATTATTTCTTTTCTATAAAATTTGGATATGGAATTAAAAAAATACAAAATCTACACAGAAATTTCATTTACAGATTATTTGCAAAGAAATTGCATATTTAATGTTTTCAAACCCTACAAAATGTGTTTCACAGTGTAATCTCTTTCATGATAAAGTTGCTAGTTGGTACATTTACTAGTTGGCTTAAAATAGTAGTTATACATTAGTGACACAATTCTGTGATGTCAGCATGCATCTTCTACTGATTTCAACATGCTGTGCATCATGCTCAGCCAATGAGAAATAATACCAGGTGGAAAATCCCCTTTTAGCCTATTAAACAATTTCAATTAAATATCAGTCATCCCTTTGCTCTAGAAGTAAGAAAAGAATTACATGACTTTTCAGTACCTTTGAGTGTTTCCGATTTGAAGTAAGATTTAAAATGATAGGAAGTAAAATTGTTGGAGGGCAAAAATTAATGTAGATAAGTGGCGGATTTGGGATATAAACCAGCTACTCTTTCACAGAGTGGAGAGAAAGATCACTTTGTACTTTAAACTATCCTTCCACTCCTGAGTTTGTCATCAAAAAAACTACTTCATTCAGGATTGAGTTTAACTTTTGACCATAGTAAAAGTAATAATAGATATATTCAATAACTGGTGATGATTTTTGTTAACTATTTAATGGCAGGTTATTATCAATCTCTCTTGTGGTACTTGTTTGTCTTGAATAGTTATTTAGATCCAGACTGAAGTGAGGGAAATAAAAAGTGAAGTTAATACAAGTGGTACTCAGGACTGGTAGCTAAGCTACTGAGATCTCACAGCATACCTAAGGCGTCTGTTGAGGCCATCATTTGGATACAGAGTTTAGAGGAGAAACGTACCCTCCTGGAAAAAAGTAGGCAGAATCCTTGAATAGGTAAATTAGAAGGTTTTGTTTAGTTGGCTCAGTTCTATTGATAGCTTTCAGTTTTAACTCTACTTATTAGATTACTGTTCATGGAGTAGAAGAGGGCCTGTATAGTAGCACAGAGTCATAGAACAGTTGAGGTTGGGAGACCTCTTGAGGTTACCTGGTCCAATTCCCTCCTTGAGCAGGAGCACATAGACCCTTGATAATATGTTAACATGATAACAAAGCAAACTCCTCAATAGTGAAATACACCTTCAGAAAAGAAGAAAGAAATTTACTTCCCCGGTATGCTGGGGAACTTATCTAACTTGTTTTGTTGAATCTAAAACCAATTTTATTTTCTGCTTTGAGTAAAAACTGTAGGGAAATATCTTGGGCAGGGGCCAACTCAAATGGATGTATTTTCCCTTCTGAGTCTGAGTCTGATGAATCAAGAAGTGAATCATTCATGAATTTTTCTGGAGATCTCATTTAATCCTCCTCATGGACCCATGACATGACAGGCATGTTTCCTTCACTTCTCTCAGAGCACGATCGCCCCTTTGCAATTTTGCAATCTACTCTTGGAGTGGATCCCAGGGTAGCAGCCCTTATTACCGCCTTGAGTTAAAGCACAAGTCTCTTTATCCTTTAAATACATTAGCTCAGTAAGTGACTCAAAGAAGCTTTTTCAGAATTAGGGAATGTTCACAAAGGGACAGTAAGCAGAATAATGGTAAAAACATTCACACATCAGTTTCTGCTTATGTAAATGTTAAATGTTTCATACAGCTCTGGTTCCAATCACTTTTGCCTTCATCTGTAATGGAGAAGCAGATTATGAGACAGAACAAAATGCCATAGATTATTGTCTGATTGGAGTATTTTTAGCAGCCCCCTATTATTTAGGTAATTCGACAGCAAACAGGGTAATAACCTTTTAAACAAATGCAAAATTTAAAAAAACAACCAACCAACCAACCAAAAAGCCCCAAACCTGTTGCAGGAAAAACACTCTTTCTCTTTGACTTCACATGATACTGTAATGCTGGACAGAATAACTGACTTTTATTTTGCAGAAAGAAGAGTAGTTGACTCAGAACTGCATAATGTGCTTTATAACAATGTCCTTTTTGAATGTATCAGTGGTTTTAGACTCAGTCATCTTATGCAACAAGTGATTTTACATACTCCTATTTATTTTCAGGACTAAAATGTCATTGAAGGCCTCAGGTTTTTTTCTGATAAAATAATGCCTTTTGGTAAACACAGTCTTGTACCCCAGAATAGTTTATACAGTTTGAAAATTATAGAAAATATTACTACTGAAGATAAAACAGAGCAGCAGTATAAGTATTCTTGCTTTAAAATTACTGGTGCTTACTTTCTACATTAGGCATGTTGAAACGGCAAAAAAAAGTAAAAAGTACATGTATGTAAATATATATATGTACACATTCATATATATATAAAATTATCGTGGCATTTCAGAACTTGTTCTAATGATTGTTATCTTGCTGCAGAAGGGCAATATTGCAAAGAAGATTAAAATTTAAGTCAGTGATTTAAAATATTATTCTTTATAATTCAAGATTTTAAGACCAATAAATATATTGATTCTTTTTGACTGAAGAAAGTAATGTAATACTGAAAATAGTCCTATATTACAAAATGGCATAGCTCTGGGTTTGGTGGGGTTTTTTCTCCATTAATTCTTTATTTCCTACTTAAATTAAATTAAACAAAAATACAAAAAAAATGAGTAGAAAAATTTAAAGAAGTTTCAGATATATTTTTCAACACGATGTTATTTGTTAAATTTAAAAAGTAGGATTTTTTTTTAATTCCATCTCTATTAAATGTACAGGTAATTGTGAATTTCTCTTCATATTTCCCGTTCTAACAGTCAATAAATTTTGATGGATCTTTTCACTGTTCATAGAATCATAGAAATTAGGAAGGGATTGGAAGGCTCCTTCAGAGGTCATCTAGTGTAATCCCTTGTTCAAAGCAGATTCTGAACCCAGCCTCTGCCAGAAACATTTATTCAATGACCAAAAGTGTTTCTGATTAACAGTGATATAAACCACTGATCATTTTTCACTGAGGTCATATGATGGGAGCTTAACTAGTGTTAAAAAGAATGAAGCACAAAAGTTATGTGATTATTGCAGCCATTAACACAGTAACCCAAAGATTTTGGTAGAAATTAGATCTGACTTTACACATTTTTATGTCACAGGTTTCTGCCAGTGCTTTCTGTAGATAGTCATTAACAGACACTCCTGTGAAATGTCTTCTCAACTGACACACAAAACAGCAGCAAGAACTGATAGGAACATATTGCTTATACTGCTTTGGGAGAACAAGTTATTTTAGTGCCAATAATAGATATAAATAAAAAAAAAATATATACCTGTTGGGACTCAAAACAAATGTTTAAAACTCAATTAAACAAAACTGTTATTCCATTGATTATATTTATCCATAGAGTTATGAGATAAAGAGACACTTTACAGAAGGTTATGTGGCAAAAAACTTGAAAGAACTCTTTGTGAATTCAAGAGACTGCTGAAGCATAGTATAAATGTATAAATTACTCTGAAGCTCTGCCATGAATTTATGTACAGAACAAATTATCTTGGTTTCTGTATGTTGACAGTAACATTTTTGGAGGCTGACATTGCCTAGAATAGTTTAAAATAGTTTTATTTCCAGAATAACAAGACATTTTCCTTCAAAGCATTCAGCATCCTCTACAAAATGTTGAGAGTACATTTCCAACTGAAATGTGACTAGCCGGATAATTTTCTTTTGCAGGACTGTCATATGGCTTAGGAACTATTATAGCAATGTAGGGAGAAAATCAACTTTCAAACCAGTGAATGGTCACTTTGTGGGTGACCAAATGTTTCTACAATTCAGATGTGGGAGAAAGGAATACCTTGCACTGACACACAGCATCTATCTCTTCAACCATATTGAATTGAGTCATAGTTGAGAATATTCAGATCAAGGCCAACCTAGAGGTGCTTGATAGGCTTACTAGCCAGATTGAAATGATTTAAGTATCTGCAGACAATATTTTTGACTTTCAGAAATTGATTCTGTACTACATGCTATGTTGAGGCTCTGTGGAAAGCTTTTCATCCATGAGATCAAGAAATAATATATACATACATAAAACTTTATAACTGGGATTTATTTTAGAGATGGATAGGGTAAGAAAATGCTGATCCAGTTCTGATTCTAAATGACAGTGTCTTATACCGTCGGAAACAAAGTACAGTTTCAATATGACAGTAAATGAAAAAGAGCAAAATCTGAGGCTTACTGAAAGCTGAATTAATTCTGAAGACAGAGGAGCAGTGTTCTGTAAAACAGAAAACAGCTATTAGAACCTCACTGAAGAGTTTGTGGAAAATGTTACTTGTATAGCATGGTCACCAGGCATATTCTGGATGCTGGCTGATATTCTTAGAGATTTATTTACAGCTCTTTTTAACAAAATGAGCTTCATAGAACTTTCCAGGGGATGACAGGCAATTATCTTTGTCCTTCATTATTTGAATTCCTTTAACACCTATAGAACTAACCAAGAGATATTCAACACACTATTTGAAATCAAACACAGTCCCAAAAGTTACTAAATGCAGCAAGAAGGAATTCAACTGAAATTCAATGGAAACACCCAAAACTTATTTCCTTATCAAGAATATGTTGCTGAACAGGTTTTGGTTAGAAATCAAGATTTCCTTGTTTGTGCTTGTTTCAAGAATCAGAATTCTTCACGTGTTTCTACTTTGGTACAGATTTTCAAAGGTCTTTCAAAGCCTTAAGGGATTATCTTAGCTAAATTTAAGATAAGCCAAAATGACTCTTGCTTCACACTTCTAGAAAGGGCTGGAAATGCACATAGAAGAAGGGAGTCACTGGAGACAGATGGAAGAAATCTACAGAAAACTGCCACATTTCCTTCAGCAGGGTTTCACTTTACAAGGGGAGGTTATGTTTTGAACATGTTAATGGAATAGCTATCGATTATCACAGCGAAAACCCACCCTAACACATCCTTGCAGTCCTGTAGCAGTCTGACACTATTATCAATGAGAACAGAATTAAGCTGCAAGACATTTTTCACTGAGGGATCCTTCTGAGAGTTTATGTTGCCAGAATCACTGCTGATTTCCCTTTCTGGCTGAAAATGAGTAGAAAAGGGTTGCAGAGGGTTTTGCTGAAATTACTAGTTAGTAAAGACTTGCTCCTATCTTCTCTTTCAATTTCACCCACAGTGCCTGAGAAGATACTCTTTTCAGCCTGTTCCTACCTGCTTATCTCTTCAGCCTTTTGTCCATTCCACAGAACTGCCAACTGAACTAGCTCATTTCAGACAAAATAAGGACCCTTAAGGCTAGCAAAGATCTACTATTTAAACTGTTGAACCTATTTTGGTAAAAATAAACCAAATGTTCAGGGTGATAAAATAAAATTTCACTTTATAGATCAGCTGACATAGCTACAGTTGTTTAGAGAACTGGATAAAGACTGCAAGGAAGCCTCCTGGCATGTTAGAGGAAATCCCTGTACATCTCCTGATGGTTGTAGGATTGGATGGAGTTGGTCTTCTTACTTACCTTGGCAGTCCTTCACCTGGAGCCTGCAGATACGTTCTGCTAGAGAGAAACTGCATGAGACCACTCTGGCTGCCTAGTAGGTTTTTTTCTCTAGTACAACAGTGATTTCAAATACATGATGCTTCAAATGAAATTGGAAGACATATTCTCAGTCCCAATGAGGTGAATCATTGTCACAAACTATTATGATATCTTGAGATAAAACAGATGCTACAAATATTGCAACACTGACTTATCACGCAATGTTGAAATGAGATACAGAAAAGGCACCAAGTAGCACTTTTAAAGTCACTTCTGCTGTTGTTCTCCAGTAATATTTCTGCTACTTAGAATATCCCAAGAGCATCAGTTAAAGCATCTGAAAGTCTTTTACATGAGACTTCACTAGTGCAAGTACATAAACTCTGTGGCCTTTGTTAACTCTGTGCAGCAGAGTTACAAACTGTTTTTGAAGATAGGCTCCAGTTGTGCTTTCCTGATCTGTAAGAAAAGAAAGCATGGGATTTAATTAGTTGCACTTTAGGTACCCAAAATGTAGGCTTTTTGTTGGAGCCTTGTATTATCCCTTAAAGACAACAGAGATAAAAAGTCCTAGAAGATGTAGAAAACTATTATAGCATGAAATGGTAGTGCCTATGTCTTTTCATTAACCAGAAAGCAGCTTAGCAGGACACTCAGAAGATGTCTACATCTGGAGAGATACATCCTACCCTTGGAATCCAGATACAGGAGATGCCAAAATTTAACACACATTCAAAATCTGGTGGTGCTAAGTAGTCCAGGCACAATTATTTCAATGAATGAGCCTTACAGTGTCTTGAGTCTGCCCCAGCAAAGCTTCTTGATCAGCATTAAACAGAAGAATTAACAATACTAGATCAACCAGTGTTCACTGTATGATCTCACAGTGACTACCCTTCAACAGCAGTTTGAACAGGTAACAAAGATAGTAATTCAAACTACTGAGTACAATGCATTTTCCTAAAAACTCAGTTGTTTTGGATGTACTTAATCTTGAAAGATGCAACTTAGTTGATTGCAAGCAATTTTTTTAAAGATTAGTACTGAAATATCTTCCCATTGCTAACCTTTATTTTCACTTACAATATACTCTTCAATATGACATGACATATATTGGTAACTACCACAATATTTTTGAGATAGATATATCGCAGTCTTTGATGTAATTATTCTCACTTCATTTTATTGCCTTTATACTCTTTTAGCTTTATATTTATAGTTTGTATATTCATTTTTCACCACAGCTAAATGGTTTGCCTAAGGTCATATAAAAATTTCTTCAGCAAAGCAAAGAGCTGACCTTCCATCTGTCAAATCAGAAATAAAATGTCTAAGCACTTGTCAAACTCAGGGAAGAAAAAATAGTAAGAATATATTCTTCTGTATTGGATGCTTTTTGAAACTATTTAGACTTTTGCTTTGAAGCTTCAGAATTTCTTTACAAACATAACACCTAAGAGACACAGGACATCACCCCTCTTTTGGATTTTATACCTTAAAAAACTATTAAAAAATGTAGTATCCTGGAAAATGACAAGCACAGTATAGAAAGTGAGGAATGGTGCCTAGAATTTTGCAAGTGGTGTGTGTGGGCAGGCTGAGCCATTTACTCTAACCAGTGCTGGTCAATGCGGATACACTGAGCCATTTCAAAAGTAAATGCTTCAATGACTACTTTGTTGTGCTGAAGCATAGACCAGCCAATAACCACATGACCCCATCCTGTGTTCTTGGCAGTCTGAAACTTGACTTCCTGCATATAGCAAAGTATAAATATAATTAATTCAATAAAAATTAACTGAAGGCTTTCAAACCTTTTTTTAATAAAAGGCTTTTGGATTTGGTTCTTTTCTATGGAAATCTTCAAGTCATGTTCTTTCCTTCAAACTAATCAGCCAATTTCCTTTAGTGGAATAAATAATATTTTCCTTATTGCCTGTCCACCTATTTGTGGAGTTAGGAGATGAAAGAAGCAATAGGATGACGAAAAATGGGTTCAAACTTAAACAGAAGAAGTTCAGGTTAGATATAAGGAAGAACTTTACCGTGAGAGTGGTGAGGCACTGGAACAGGTTGCTCAAAGGAGTGATAAATGCTCCATCCCTGGCAGTGTTCAATGCCAGGTTGGACAGAGACTTAGGCTACATGGTCTAGTGTGAGGTATCCCTCCTGCTCATGGTAGGGGGTTGGAACTAGATGATCTTAAGGTCCTTTCCAACCCAAACCATTCTATGATTCTATGATTCCATGTATCAGTACAAGTTTGCATGCAATAGAGTGCTTCTCTTTTTTACAGCAAAACTGTCTGGAAGAATAAAAAAGTCACTACTTACGTCATTTAGCATTGCTGCTGATTGACTAGATACTTGCAAAGCTACAATCACATAGATCAGACAAGCCTGGTAAGCTAATCTCAACACATCACTCTTCCATAGCTATATTTGAAAGGTAAAATGATATTAAACCTGAAACACTGCAGGCTGCTTGATGGAGGTGTTGAAACCTGAGGCAGATAAAGATCACTGAAGGGGTAGGGGGTGGAAGAAATAAAACACAAAAGGAACAGAGATGAAGATTTGTTTTTTATAGGGAACTTGCTTCACTGAGTTCTGAATTGATATGGTAAATTGCATTTACAACTGCTATAGATGCACATTAGGTTTGGTGGCAAAATTAAATCCATGCATAGTTACCACTGTACAAGCAATGTAGATCTTTCTGTGTTGGGTCTTTCCAGTGAGAAGGCTCCCCATCTGTCTAGTTATATTCACACAAAGAGAGGTGTGTCCACTAACATCAGCTAATACCTTGGGAGGTTTGCTGGTTCTTCTTGTTTGCCTAAGGTAATTACTTCATTTAGTTTTATTTCTAGCCTCTGTGATAGCCCATCTTTTGGAAGCATTTTCTTCTGTCCTGTTTTTCATATCTAAGATTTTTTGAAGTTACTCTAAATTTTTGGGGCAATTTTTACTGTGAAGTCTAATTTTCAGCACTTTCTGAAAGCATAACTCATAATATTAATGTTACCAAAATCCCTGGAAGTATTAGGCTGAGTAGCACAAGTAATAGTATAAACTGAAGCTGTCTAGCTGATAGTAAAAAAACCCCATCCAGTTCACAAGATGCATTTGTTAGCCCAGTGAACTTTACAGAGGAGGTGGGATACAGCAGGTGCTCAACCAAAAAGTCAGGGTGATCCAGTACGAGGAGATTTCTGCAGGGGTGCCATCTGATCTTAGAATGCTGATGTTGGTGATGCAGAGAACAGCAGCCCAGCCAAACCCACAGCTGCCCCCATACCCTGCAACATCTGGTCACTAACAAAGAGCCTGCAGCTGCCAGGCACCTAGGTAGGATTTTCTGAAGGGCTGGGCAAACCAGGTTACTTAACAGCTGAGACAAAGACAGGGAAAGGCAAGGAGACTAAGACACTTGTGCAAAGGAAGACTGAAGGGAAAATAAGGAGATAGAACCAGTAACATGGTCAAGGTAGGGACATTTTAATGCTAAATCCTGGACCTTTCTGGTCATTGTAAGAAAGAAAAGTCTAAGCATCAGACAAGATCCAACAAGATTAAAGTACAAGACTGATTCCCCTGAAGGCATTTTGCTGCACACATGTGCTCTCTTGACTCCTGTTGAAAACAGACGTGGTCACTTCTGCTGAAATTTTCCAGGATTTCAGAAGCATAAATTTGCTGAAGGTACTGAGTTTTACCGTGTAGACACTACATATTCAGAACACTGAAGCATATGAGGAACAAATACATGATCAGCCTTATCCATTTATGATTGGAGTTCATGATTGGAGTTCAGACATTATCAAAATGTTGCTGTCATTATCACATATAAATCTGTCCTTTGCACAAAGAAAACTCCCTTCCCCTCCCTTCTTTCAATCCACCTCTTGTATGCCTTCCATAAATCTAGGGTGATTTGTGCTTGCTTCTGGCTCTGCTGGGTGGAAGGACACTCCCTCAGCAAGGCACCAGTATCATATCCAGCACTGTTTCCTTAGAAAGCAACTTATTGCTCTAACAAAATGATACAACTGTTTTCCAGAGGCTTCTCTTGTGTTTTCCTTAGCCCACAGAAAGAGGCCAGCTTTAGCTCCAGACATGAGTCATACACCAGACCGGTAGACAGTAACCCTTTCCTGGTTGGCTTTTGATGCTGTATTTTACCTTATTGCTTTACCTTCTCTGTGACCCCAGCTTGGTTAAGTGTAAGGATCATGCTGAGCTAGGAGCAGCATGTTCCCTATGGTGCCCTGTCTCATTCAAAAGGGCACCAAGAGTCACTGCCTCCCACTCCACTCACTGCGGCTCTGCAGACCCAAGCTAAGGATCTCCATCAGCACTTTGTTACAGGATGCTGCCTCTTCTGCTAGACTTTTAATAGCATGAATATTTTATTGCAATAGGAAGACTTCTAAACAGAAACAAGGTTCAGCCTTGTCATCATGGAGCATCAGTGTAGAGTTTCAGCACATCCACACCCAATGGTATAGCCATGCAAATGGCTGTGCTGCATCCTATATGGAAGAAGGAGGACGCTGTTCTCAGGAAGGGTTATTTGATAACCCTGACCTGTCACTCCTGCTCAGAAGCAAACACAAGGAATTTTTACAGATCCCAGGGTCTACTTTCTAGGCAAATAACTTTTTTTGCCTGTTCTTACTGCTGGTTTTGATTGTAAGTAATGATATATGAAACATATTCAGGGCCATTTGCTTGATATGGATTAGGTGGTATTTATTAAAGGAAGATTCCTGTTAGAAGAAAGAGGCTTTTTACAAGAGCAGAAACTCAGTATTCCAAATGAGTAGCAACCTTATTGCAGTTATTTTTTTCATTCTGAGGATTTCTCATAAAGTTATTTTGAATAACAATAATAATAATAGCCATTATCCTTTCTGTATAACAGAACAATATGAAACTTCCAAAGCAAATAAGAAGAAAACAAAACCTTCTTGAAATAGGAGAAAAACATTTTATAATAAAAACAAGGCCTAAAGCTACAGCAGAATATCTCTCAGATACCTCTCCAAAGTCTTAGCATCTGCCTTATTCTTCCTAACTTATGGTGGAACAAATCCATCTCATAAAGTTGAAACCTATTATTCAAACATTTCTACGTATTATGCAAATAAACATTCTATTTATTTAGAACAGATAATATGAAAGCCAAGTAAATGAAGAAGTGGGGTACCATCTTTAAGCTTTCAGTAAACTAGTGGAAACTAGGAAGAAAATTTCTTCATTACCAAATTATTACATATAATTCACTGTGGAGCTTTTTTCATAGTATCAACAAAAACAGCTAGCAGTGGTCACTGACACTGATACTAATATGGACACCTTGGCTGTTTTAATATTATTATTATTTATAATGTATATTATGTGAACACTGAAGAGACCTGCTAAGGAGTGTAGAACTTAAATACAATATGGGCACAAAAACATATCACAGAATTGTGCTCCTAAATATTTTTGTATGTTTATAGACCAGAAAAATCACCTTAGAAATGTTTGGGTGCTGCAGGATTCACTAATAATGCCTGACTTGATCATTGCAACACATTTCACAAGAACTAAGTCTACCACAAAGATGCACACACAATTTGTGCAAACATAAAGCGCAGGAAAAAGCCCTATGAAACAATGAGTTAAAAATCCATTTTTGTATCTCACCCAATGTCAGTATGACTTAACATTTAGCAGGAAATAGACTGGAATTATGCATTCCCTATCTGCTTTATCACAAATCCATCGAATGCTGCTGAATTATTTGTAATCTTGCATGTTTTACTTACTTTTGGATTTCCAGAAATGGCACTACCAGGTCAGCCAATATATTCCAGTTAAAAAAGTGACATCATTCCTGGAAGTTACATTTTGTAAGAATCACATCAAAACAAAATACATTATTTTTATTACATACCTTTCACTTTATAGAACCACAAATTGCTTTGCAAGCTTTTTATGTACCTCTCCATATGGATAAGGATAGTGAAAGTGATATCTCCTCTCTGCCATCAGCGTTATGCAGCATATTTAAGTAAGGAAACTAAGAGCAATGTAAACCAACGAAATTACAGGGTAATTTTGCATAGGAAGAATGTGATCATTCAAAGCTACTTTAGCTAGGTCCTCAAGGAAAAGGCTCTGGAAATATTTCCAGTGAGCACTTTTCTGATATTTCAGTCAAGACCTATTTTTTCTGAAAGATGACATACAACAAACACAATGTTCTCCTAGCATCTACTGCAAAAAATTATTACAGTGTTTCCTATTGAATCTCTAATTTCCTTCTTACATACCTGGATCTTAGAAATCTCTCCTACAAATATTACTCTTATATTATGAGATCTGCCATGATAGCAGCTGAAATTAATGCAGCTGCAAAGTTCTTCTTTTTCTCAGCCCAGAGTTTCTGATGTTCTTCTGGATGCAATTTGATTTTTACAATTGCACAAAGTATTTTCAAAGAGGGCTTTACAATCCACAGAATGATGTTTACTAAACAGAGAAATACTTGGATCGGTTCAAAAATATCACCTTTTGCATTGCTAGATGTAAAGTTCAGCGTCTGGAGCGGAAATGTGGCTTTTCTGGTCATGTCAAGACTGTCACTAAGAGTTTAATGAATAGCCTCCAAAGATTAAGCTTCACTTGAAAAACACACCTGGTAATAGCAGATAAGAGCACTGATAAGTTCAATAACTTGGAATATTTCACATTAGCTTGAGGCAGAACTGTGAAACAATTATGATTTTTTTTTTAAAAAAAAACCTTTAGCAAACCTGTGCAAGAATTCCCTTACTCTATCCAAATAAACCCGAACTACCAGTCCTTCCAGATCTCTGGGCAGAGGATATTAAAAATGATTGTCTAATGTCTTCCAGGTGCCCTGCTTCTCACTGAGGAGCTGTTTAAGGGAGTAGGTGTCAGTAGTTCACAAGAGTGATGAGGGACGAGTGCACTTGCATTAGGCTCCTGGGAGCTCTTGGAACAGCTGTTGCAGTACTGGAGAGATACTGGGAAAACAAGAAGTGACTAACCAAGGTGGTATAGCAAGGTCCTGCAGGCACATTTTGAGGACCTGTGGCAGGGAGGGATGTCTGCAAGTCTGCAGGGTGCTGCTGTTAGAAAAGGGTTTCATTCTTTGTCTACCAGAAAGGATGAAGGTGATGAAGTCAGGGTTGTACCTACTGCCAGTTTTCTTTTCTTTCTTGCCAAGATCTAGCAAGAGGCATGTTCACTCAGCAACATGATCTTGCTGTCAGCCCTTTCTCCTGGCTCAGCGAAGAGGAAACAGGACGCACATAGCAGAGCTTGAGAATACATTCGTGTTAGTAAGGAAAATGGGCCAAGAACTGTCCTTTGGACCTGTGTACATCTTCGTGTACATCTTTGTGGCTATGGATTGATTCACTTCAACTAAAACCAGCACAGCAGCTTTTTCCATACTGGTTGTTGCAAACTGTTCCTAGTGCAAGCTATACCCTAAATTCTGTCTGGATGTTGCCTTGGAGAGTGCCACTTGGGATGCTAACAATTAAGCACTCACATACCAAACTTCCCTTCTTTTGTTCTCTTGCCTCCTCACTGAAGTGGGTCCCACCGGTTAGGAAAGCCTTTTGTAACTGGATCTTTTTAGGCGCTAGTATTGAACCAGCATTGCACAGATTTCAGGTTACTTTAGACATTAGCAAGGATTTGTTCCAAAACAAGTACCATGGCCTCCTTTGCTAAAAACAACACAAATGTCACACCGCTTCTGGCACCAGTCAATTCAAGAATTCAAGTATTCAACTCAAGTAAATCTTATATAGCTAATTAAAACACCATCCCCTAGGCTTAATTAAATCCCCTACATAAAATTACTGCACATAGAAGTTTCTGTGAGATTAACCCTGCCTGATACAATTAAGGTGGAAAATGAAATTGTGATAAAATCAAACAGATTTTATGTACTTTAAACACAGTACCTGGACACTGAAGAAACTGTAGTGACAGATAGCTATAACCAGTTCAGCATTCAGGGTTGACTAACTCATTACTTTAAGATATTTTAATAACTTTCAAGTTTTAAGTTATTCATAAATGAATATGAATATGATATGAAATGTTTTCTGCTTTAAATCTTCTTTACATCTTGCTTAATATTTCTGTAGTATGCTAAGTACATGACAGTGCTTAAGTTAAATTCTCCTTGAGTTAAATGAACCTGTTATCACAATTTGCAATGCAGAATTAAAGTCCCTGGGCCAGATTATCTGATGTGTTACTGTCAGCATGTGCTACACAGACTAAATAGTTTAGGGACTTTATGCCTCTATTGACTCAGTGCTGAAACATCTTAATCTTGATGTATTTATATCCTGTGGCTGGGAGGTACTACTATCCCAATTCTTTGTATAGAATTAGGCACAAAGAAACTAGTCTTTGATCCTTTAGAGTGTTAGCCACTTGATTGTGTTTGAAATTACAGAAGTGATGTTCTTAAATGTCTTTATGGACCAAAGCTTAAAGATTTATGGGGTGTCACTGAGTGTATTACCCTGAGCTAAGCTAATGCCCTACCCACTCTTCTCAGTCCAGAAATTTTGCAAAGTGCTTTAAAGCAGACAACACAATGGAATTCTGTCTTGAAAGTGGACCCTGTCACTCTTTGTTAGCTGACATCAAATGTTATTAATCTCCCCAGTTTCAGCTGTCCTGGATGAGAAAGCCTAAATCTGAAGAGGGGATGGTAGGGCAGAGCAGTGTGGCCTCTAAATTCAGAAATTTAAGTGATCATTCTGCAATTTTCACTTACTGAGTAGCTTTCACAGCTGCCTTTCCTTCCCCCAGCTCCCCCCTCCCTCATTTTTATTTTGCAATATGTCGTTCTGCCTGCTGAGCTGGCTATAAACCCCTGATATAAAATATGCTTTTCTTTTTAAGAAGCATGGAAATATAATGATATGGACATGCAGCCTCATGTGCTCACAGAGGTGAATGGAATGTAACTGCTTAAACCCTCAGGTCAAATCTGTATGTGAGGTACACAGGAACCACATGGGCCAGTGAAAAGAACAAAACATCACACTGCACCATTCTTCCCCCATCTTTGAAAGGAGAGTTGAGACTCCCTCAGTGTCTGGTGCTGTTAATATTATTTTCTGTTTCATCAGCATTCATGTCGCATAGGTAAGTATTTCAGCTTTCGTTATAAACTTTAATGAACCGTGTTCCTACTTCTGGTGATAATGACTGTCTTTCCAAGCTTAATGGTAGGAAAGTCCTAGTTATCAAGCCTATCTCCTACAACTGTTCCCCAGAGTACCTTTTAATTTAAGAATCCCAAGTAACAGAGTTTCTGCAGCTTCTCCTGGGAGACTTTGCTGATCATTCAGCTTGTTTTCAGAAGTTTTTCTGGATATTCATCCCAAATCTTTGTCTCCCTAAATTAACCCAATTACTTGTTTAAATCAACCAGAACTTTTACTGTGGAGCTGATAATCAAAAAAGAAGAAAGAAAATGGAAATAAAATGTCTAGCAGAAAAATGAATACTGTGTACGGACGTCTGTGTCTGGCATTTTTGCATCCAGGCATGTCTACAAACATCAATTTACCATGTGTATGAACAGTGTCCAGCTCAAGCCCTTTCTCTGGAAAAGTGAGTGTTTGCATTTGTCATAAGCACTGTCTTTCTTCTAGGTAAGCAGCACAAAGTGTCTGTATACCACCATGAGGGACAGACATGCATACTTTGGTGATGCCTCTAAGAAGAAAGGAAAGAAGGGCCCAATGGCCAGTTTTCTGTTTGCAGTTTTTCACAGAGGTGCTACACAAGGGTTTGTCTGCAGAACAAACCCTGCATTGCCAGCAGCTTTAGGTGGAAAATGGTTTAAGAAACAGCCTTATCATGAGCTCCAGCTCAACATGGGGCAGAGTCTAAATGATGGTTTGGGTCTGAATTATAACCAAAAAAAAACAAACCAACAACCCAGGTAGATTCTAATCTTACACCAAAAAAGTTGGTTTCTTTGCTGACTCTTGTTAGAGGACAAACCTGACTATTCTGACCTATCTTGTTTACCCCTCCTCTTTTTGTATGAATTTTAAAAGATTAATTGCTAATCCAGCTCCTAGAGACCAAGTAAAAGCCATGTAAATGTTGAAATTTTCTATTTAAATTTCATATGATTTTCCAAAGTTTTGTTTCTGTTGTCATATATTAATTCAGATCAATGTTGACATACCATCAATATATGACATACCATGTTAGAGGTATAAAGAAGGAGAAAATGTTTAACAGCAAAGAAATAAATCACATTTATAGGATGCCCTAAGAAAACAAGGAACTAATAGAGGGAGGTTATTTGAAAAATGCCTGTTAGCTGAAATGGATTTTTTTTTTCCTAAATGGCTTCATATTTGATTTTTTCCCCAAAGTAATTTGTTCAGGGAACTGTCCTGAGCAACTTCACTTGTATTTCTGATGATGGATCATCTGCCAAGGTCCTCAGAAGTTGTTGTGTCCTTTCCTACTCAACTGTTTACTTCTCTTCCAACCCTCCTTCTCTGCTAATTAGAGTAATATACATACAGAAGGTAGTAGAAAACAGTCTTAATCACCTTTATAAACAACTTTGGAGAAAAAAAGCAAAAGAAATATTGCAGTAGAGGAATTTACAGTATATTTACAGTATAACCTAGTGGCATTATCTACTGGCTCGTTTGGCAACTCTTGCTAATCACTTTTTCTAAAGGGATGGTTTATGGCATTCATGATGAAGACTGACCTTACTTATGAATTTTTGGCATGTTCCAGAACACTAGGTCTAATCTTTAGCGTGATCACTCTGAATTTTTCTGCTTTGCATATAAATGTCTAGTCTTGCTTTAAATCATGTAATATTTTGGCCTCAATAATATTTTGTAGCAAAGAAATCACAGATGCTGTGTCACTTGCATGAATAGAACTTGTTCTTTTGCAATTTTCTGCCAGGAACACAGGAAAGAGATAAAAATATTTTGAGAAAGCTTGAAAATGGAGACTCCCAATCTCACATCACTAACTCAGGATGTCAGACTGGTTCAGTTATTTATCCAAGCTTTTTGATTCTTACCTCAATCAAAGCCAAATGCTAAAAGTTTTGAAGTGCACCATTTCCTGCTGTGAGTCTAAGATTTGTTAGAACATCTTATGCCCTTTTTAGTGCAAACAGTCTGAGTTTTCTGGGTTATCAAGCTGAGCTACCTTATGAAGAAAGGCTTCAGGCAGAAAAATCACTGTATCTGAAATAAAGTGTCAGATAAATCAGCATGACAGATATGTGGAGTGACAGGAATCCAAAGACTTCTTTGAGTCCTAAAGTCTATTTCGTAAGTATCCTCCTCTGCCTGATGTGACATTAAGTTGCAGTGTATAGATAACGGAAAAACAATCCAACATCTGTGATGTGCACACAGTTCCTGTAGAGTGACAGCTGCAGGAAGAAATAGCTGATTTGTACCAAATGAGGGTCACTAAAGATGTAAATCAGTATCAGGAAACAGGAAAGAATGGTAGTGAAAGGGAACATCAACTGCATCAAAAGCACTCTTAAATGATTTCTTATTCAAAAATCCTTCACCCTTTTCTAAACTTATGAGTTCTATTACAACTAAACTGAAAAACATTGTTGACCCTGTTGCACTTGTAAAAATTTTAGTTAGCGCGTTTCAGTGAACACTAGAGATGTATAATAAATGTTATATATGGACTACATATTACTTATGGATTAAATTGTAGCTGTGCATGGGTATAGCTACACATTTTGTACTTGCATTATATGTAGATACACTTGTGAAGAACATCTGAAAAGATGATTTTGCTAGTTATGTGCCCTGCCACTCAGGTAATTTGTCATGGTTTGGATTTCTCTGTTTCTAGATGGTCCATAAGAAAAGTGAGGTGATGGCTGCTGGAGTGGTGTGACCATACTTCCGCATGACTCAGACTACACCTAAGTCTTTTTTTGACATTTCTGCCTGTTTGTTTTAATCTCGGTTGCTGTTACCTTATTTTTAACAGGTGAGAAGATCAAAGTTGTCCCTCCAAGACAAACAGGATCCAAACTAAACAAATATTAGTTTACCAAAGCTGGTTTGTTTTTCACTGTGGTTTCAGGACAAAGCTGGGTTTCATTGTGTGCTTTAACTTTGTGATGCAATCTTGTTTCTCTAGTCAATTCAATACCCAGTTGCTTAGAGACAATCTTGAAAAAAGAATTTTCCAGCTAGATCAAAATAGGAGAAAAACAAAACCAAAACAGCAACAAAAAACCCAACCACAGAAGGAAAAGCCCTGCAATGAGTCTGAACAGATGAAAGGAGAACAGATGTAATTATAGGAAAAAAAATATGGCTGCCATAATTAAGATATCCAGTGATGGCTGCTTACAGTGACTTATCAGACAATAAGAGGTAAATGTGACTGTTTCTCTTTTTTCTTTCTGGACTAAATAAAACATATGTGTCTGCCAATGGTCAGAAAAAGACCACTTTCCCAATTGACCAGTCACTTAGGCTGTTCAGTACACAGCATATGTTGCATGGTTGCCTGATGCTCTGAAGCAGTATCTGATTGAACCAGATGATAACTGCAGTGCAAGTTGTGCTAACAAGCCACTTCCCATATAACTCCATGGTACAGTACAATAAAGCACACCACCATCACAGAAAATGTGACATACTCATACTTTGCACATATTCAAACAGAGGCACTCTGTAGGAAATGTTCTTCCTTGCAGGCTGACCCTAGGAAGGAAAAAGAACCCCTGTAGGCCTAAAAGAATAAATAGCTGGACAGCAAGTCTGCATCCAGTAATGCTAGATCCTCACCTGGACTGCGGTTAAGTACAATCCCTCTGTCGTAGGAAATTCTTGAGTTCAGGGCAGTATCTTCAGGCAGTGAGATCCTGTTCACCTAAAGATTTGAGATGACAGCTGCTGTTACACAGTTTTCAATCAAGAATCAATTTCTGTAAGATTTTACTGGAGCTTGAATCTTGCTGCAACTTCACTGCATTACCTTATTTGTCATCTGTTCCTATGGTGCCTCAAAACCCTGACTCTCACCAGCAACAGCTGTAGTTTGAGCAAATCCTTCCATGACAACGTTCTGCAAGGCTGTTTTCATCAGTCTCCTGTTTCTGATTCATTGACAGGACTTCTGGTTGATCTAGACCTTTGCTGACTATGAATCCTCCATGATGGTAGGAGATAGGATTTACATTTCTGTCTGGTTACTGCATCAAGATAGCTATAACTAAATGTTTAGAGACTGCCTGAAGTAATCAGAATTTTTTTGAAGTACATTGTATCCTAGGAAAAAAATCCTGGCAAGCATGAACACAAAGGAATAACTCAATACCTGCTACTGTGCTGCTTGGCATTACAGGGGCATGAGGGGTCTGACTGCTACAGATAAGAGGATAACCAGACTGTTTGGGGATGTCTAGAAAATTCCACGATGTCACAAAATTGTGAAAGAAACAGTAGAATGACAAAGACAAAACAATTCTCAGTTTAGTTCACATGCCATACTCACTTGATTGGTACAAAATATGTGCAATATGTTGGTGTTCCATATTGTCGACACTCAAGAGAGATGCAGAAAGATTTACGAAGTGATTTGCAAAGGTTCAAGCAATAGGTATGTACCTTGTGCTCACTGTCAAGAAATTTTAGTTAGGGCTTGTCCACTATTTACCCCTTAAGTGATTTGCTTACCATAACATAAAAAATCTGATTCTAGCCTAAAACTGATCAAAAAGGAAGACAGGAAATAGCAAATATGGGATCATTGTTCTTCTCATAAAAAAGGTATTCCAGTACTGTAAGGGTGGTGAGGCACTGGAGTGGGTTGCCCAGGGAAGTTGTGAATGCTCCATCCCTGGCAGTGTTCAAGGTCAGGTTGGATCGAGCCTTGGGTTTAGTGGGAGGTGTCTCCGCCCATGTCAAGGGGGTTGGAACTAGATGATTTTAAGGTCCTTTCCAACCCTAATTATTCTATGATTCTATGATTTTCAGAATATATTACACTACGAATAGCTGCTTAAGGGACTTTTGTGCATCCACTGAGGTGAAGCATGAAAACTGATCTTTTTAAGTTACTTTTTTTTTTTTTGAACAATTGGTCACAAATCGGCCTTTACCCTACATGAGTTTCTGGTTACTATTTTCCAGGAAAAAGAGATCTCAAAGTCTTTGGAAAACAGGTAGATTAAAATTTGCTACTCTTCTTTCTTTTTCACTCACGGATACACAACCTGTGAGCAACCACCTAAGCCAGAATTTTAAATATAGAGTTCCTGAAAGGAAATGGTCTGTCATTCTTCTGTCTGAATGCCTCAGAGTGCAGGTTTCATTTAATATGAAGCTGTAGCTGAACTGTAAAAAACCATAAATTCAATGGATTACAAAAAATTACAAAATGACATATTTTCTATGTTAGTATTTTTGCAGCACTGCAGGAGTCACTCAGAATCAAGAAAAGAGGCTGGCTGGGTGGAAGGAAAATGAAATTATAATGGATAATAAAAGAGAAATTCAAGCTGCATGTATTTAGAAACTAATACCTTTTTGTTGCATTAATGGATGAACTCATAGATCAAAGGTTTGTAAGTGTCAAGAGAAAGAGGTAAATGCGTGCAGCATTACATGCTGTACTTTATTTTTACAAACACAGATTATCAAACCAGAAGCATTTATTGTAACAGTATGTCCTTCTTCCTAGCACAGACCATAGGATATTTTTGTTTAAACCAGAACATGACTTTTAAAGAAAGAAACAAAGAAACAAACAAAAAACCCCACAACCCCAAAATAAATAAACCCATCAAAACAAATCACCAAACTCCCAATTTGTCCTTCAGAGCACTAGAAAAAGGAAAAGCATTACAGGGATTTATTTTCCTGTTGGCGCGCTCTCAGCGCTGCTGAGTCAGAGTCTGCTGCACTGTGGGCTATGACAGGCCTCTTTGGAACACTGAAAAGGCATAAACATAGCCATAGGTATGACTTGTAATTAATCCAGCTGTTTAGAAGCCAAAATTAATTTTTAGGGTTTTGCAAAAATTCAAGGAAAACCTTTTTGTATATTTATTGATGTTATGCAGAAATAAGACACAAGAGTGTAAGACTTCTTACTGAAAGGAACTTCATGGTAGCTGGATTTGCCCTTCTACAATCCCCAGAAGATTCCACTAGAATTACCAGAATTCTTAACACTATAATCTGGAAGACGGATGGCAACTGGAACTATTGCTTATGCCAAATTTATTAATGCATGTTATTTGTCAAACAACTCATTTTGAAAATGACAGAAATATCACAATTTCTGAAAATGAATAAAACCTCTGCACTGCCCTTCCCTCCATTTCTTCTGCATATTGTAGGATTCTTTGAGCTTTGTCAGTGTTCTTTATGATACCTAAAATTTTTTTTCTGCATCTCTTCAGAGCCTGAATTCTAGTGATATCAGCCTATTTAGTATGAGTTTGCTTGTCTGGTTGCTCAGTTGATGTGCAACTGTGAGCCTCATTCCCCATCAGTGTTTTCTGTGTCTCTGTGAGACTATTGCAAGACTCCATACAATAATATCAACAAATTACACACTGCACTGAATTTTTCATTCACTGAACTTCAGCCATAAGAATATTTAAAGTAATATCACCTCCCTAGTTCTACCCAGGAATCCTTGCTTCAGTCACATCTTCCTGTTTGATGTTTCTCTGGGAGCTAAACTACCGTTAAATAGCATTTTACTTGCTCATGTCCAAATGTCTTGAACATCTTTCTCTGACAGAGTTGTACCAATGACAGCGTGCTTCGATCTTTCATTGATTTTGTTATCCCTGCTAGTTTTTGCAAGGTGAACATTAAATGTAGTATATGAGGGGTTGATGGTGTCTTAGCAAACAAGGCAAAAGCATCCCTTAGAAAGCCACGATGTGATCCAGATTTGGTCATGAGATGTAGACATTTTCATCTTCCTGATACACATGCCTGGTGTTGAGTACCCCGAGTCCCATTAAAAAGCTTCCTTCTCTTGATGATAAAGACAAAAGGTAGGATGCTTGTCTTCCCTTGCTTGCTGAGTGCAGAAAGACTTTCCTGATCAGTATTTCCTCTGAAAAGCTGATATTATTAATGAATACTGTGGCTGGAGGCTGAATGACTGAGCAGCAAATTCTCTGCATGGCCCTGCAAGCAGGAGCTAGAGCAGCCTATGCTCTGCCTTCCAGTTCAAGTCCACAAATCAGCCGCATCATGTTTAACACACACATGGAAAATTATCTTCTTTTTTGTTAGCTGGCTTTTACAAGTACAGTTTGAAGATGTCAAAAAAACCCCAAACAACAACAAAAAAACCCCACCAATGGCTTAAACAGAAAACATTTCAATGGTTTTATTATTGCTCCAAGGAGCTTTTATATGAGTAGTACCTTATGGATGAGATTAAAACAAACAAATAAACCCTTGTAATACTTTGATCTGTGACCCATATGCATTGAGTTTCAATCACAGATACCAAATTTTATCTTCCTATGTTTTGAATGTCTTGTTAGACATAGATTTAATGCCACCACTGTGGCATGAAACAGAGCTTTTCAGAAAGTCAGAAATGGTTTCAAAATACTGAAAGTTTTTATTAAAAATATTTGTTTTCCATTTTTTTCATGTTTCTCCCCAAAGAATTATTTTGGAAGAAGTTATTTGAATCCAAATGGGAAACAGTTGTCAGAACTCCAATTTTGGCAAACAAATTAGGCCTGTTAACTAATCTGATAAAAATAGATTTGGGACTGTATGTTATAATTACAGACATGTTCAGAAATATATGAAGTTAAAAGAAAATATTTTTTCAATCAGTACATTTTACATTATGCAATGGAATAATGTTTTCAGTTGAAATTTTGACCATATTTCAGATAGTACAATTATTAAAACATTAATATAGATGTCTAATCATTAACATTCTTGTCTGAAATAATAAAGGGATGTGAAACCAAAACCATTTAAATTCTAACAGCTTCTAAATCTCATCTTTCAAAGAACTGTTGGCTTTCTTGACTTCCAGCTGACAGAAAGGAAGTGAGTAAAATAAACTTCCTCAAATAGTGATTGGCATTTATTTAAATCAGAATGCCAAAGCAGCCAAAGTGAATTTCCTTACATAATTTCAGAAAGACATAGGACTACTCAAGTAGGGATTTAAGCATATCTCCAGGAAAGGAAGTTATTATTTATTGAATAATAGAAATTAATTTTCAAGTAAAAAAAATTCTTAGAAACTGAATTTTTACATTGTTTGTATGGAGCTGATATTGGTACACTTGATTAATCTAAAACTGTGGCAAAGATGAAGTTAAATGGAGTAACATAAAGTTCAGGAAAAGAGAATTAAATTACAATTTTGTACAGTTCACTAGCAATGGTCAAAGAAAGGATATATAGTAACTACTATTTGTGTAACTTATTAAAATGTCCTAACTCCATTATTTACTTGAACCTTTGACTACTTGGATTATGAGGGCTCTTTTAGGCATAGAGCCTTATACAGACATGTCTTAATTGGTAACTTGTGTTGTAGCAGCAGAAATATTGACTAGTAATAAAATGGGTTTAAAACTGTTCTGCATTTGACAGGCAGAATTAATACAATATAAATCATTGTGGTATTTTAAGTCTATTCATATACTACTTGTATCTGACTCTTGCCAAACAAGATAATACTCATTCCATATGCTGTTTGGATGCGCTGGTTCATTTAGTTGCAGCTCTTGTGTACAATGTTTCTGAAAACTGCAAGAGGGTAAATGATGTCTGCTCAAATTTTAATAAAATCATTCCTCAACTCTAAACTCTTTTAATACTAAAGACTGAAGCATATTATCTATATGCTAAATTACATAAGTAGTTTCAGACTTGTCCTTGCTCAGCAGGAATGGTTTGCGGATTATAAGATACCGTGAGACAGGATGGGGCAGCGTGCATATGCATCATTTTGGATTTATATCTCGATGGCTGTTTTTCACTGCAGGGAAGTACAACTGATGACCTTTGTAGTCTAATAATTAATGAAAGGACAGAATGCAGTCATCAAGGCAAGAATCCATATGATGTATTTTACTCGATTGCACTTAATTTTGTTCATTAAAGGTTTACTGAGATTTTGTTGGGGGCTTTTTTGCCACTATTTTATGATCTGTGGTATTCCTCTACTTACACAAACAATTTCTACTCCTTCAGTGGCTAAGGAAGTGGCATTTTTATTTGATCTTCATGAAGAAAATGGTGGGACACATTTCTTGAAGATACTGCTAAAATATTAATTCACCAGCAAAATTTGTAACTTAACATCACAAGTTAGTTATGAAGCTGTGAACAAAAGATGCTAGAATGTATGTGTATATTCCCCATTAATCTAACACACAAAACTAAGTTCAAAACATTCCTTTGATGCCCTTCTTTTTCTCAACAAAGGAATAAAAAGTCCTCTGTTGTAAAAAAAAAAAAACAAACATGCTGTAACAGGAGCAACAGTAGCACACACTCCTAAATTCAGTATTTAGGCTAAAAGTGATAATGCATATGGAAAGGACCAAAATTCTATCTATCTTTAGCCAACCCTTCAAGATCTCAATAACTTAGACTCAGTACAGGGGAAAGGATCTGCAGTATGGCCTATGATTCACTAGTCACAGATTATCATGTTTCTACTATTGAACATCTTTCATTATCAAGACGTCCTCACCCTGGCTGTGTTTAAGAAAGAGAAGGAATAAAATGGAGAACACACAAGCCATTGAGTTATATAATCGGTGTCTCAGAACAAACACACATTTTCAGGGTGAATTAGCTCCTGCATCATCTTCTAGCAATCTGTGTTCTTGCTCAATAGAGTACTTTGCTCAGAGGTGGGCTTTTTGCGTAATATAATAATAAATTAAATTGACTGTAAATTAATTTACACGGGTTAACTACAGTCAAAGTCTTCCCTCTTCACTATCAGCTTCACGGGCTGTTCTGTTTACTTTTCTCTGGACTATTTTCTTTACCAATTTTTTTAAGTTCAAATTTGCTCACTGGAGTACAGAGTCTTCTGTCTTCACGGGTTTATACCCCGTTCATTCCTCCATGAAGGTCATAAAGACATAGTGCTACATCTCAGAGATGCAATTTACTGTGATTTTTGCAGGGATCATTATATATTTCATTAATAAATTCTATATGGAGCCTATATGATTTCAATGTGATCCCCACAGAGATGCAAATGCAGTAGTATTATTAAAATATGATTAATGATGGTTAGTCAGATGGGAGTTAATGATGGTTAATTGTTTTTTAAGTGTACAGGTCTCTCTTCCAGTCCAAATTGATAAAATTTTGCCTTCCTACCAGCTTCTGACTCCGGAAATTCTTTCTAGATTGAGGATATTTGTCACTAAAGGTGCCTTATAATCTTGTGAAGAAGCTGGATCTCAGGCTAATTGTGTACTGTTCCATATGGTAGCACTGAGAGGTCTTCTCTAAATTTTTAATACATTCTTCTTGTATATTTGGTCACAATGAAAACTGATTTCACAATATTTGTGTTTCCTTTTACGAGACAATCCTTCCACCTCCTGGGTTTACTTTATGGGTCATGATGGTCCTTTGTATTGGCAGTAGTGTGAGCTAAACAAACACTGTTTCCTTGTATCTCTTCCAAGTGGGAATTTCTACAGTGCAGTTGGCTATTTTCCTTCTGCATCGATAGCATCCATATGCTGACTTTTTTCTGCTCTATTTAATATTTTCTTTATTCTAGGATCTTTTCCAATTTAGCTATGTAAGAGGTGGCCTTCTTTAGTCTGTTGCTGTGGCTAACACACTGTTAAAAAGCACAGAAAGTTTTAAAAGTGGCAGTGTGGATCTTGAATGAAGAAAAGAAGTCTGAAGAATAAGAAATGTAACATAGAAACCACAGAAAAATTAGCACATACTTCTGCACATAACAAATTGACAGAAAGGAAAACTGCTTGGACAGAATCAATTAGCAACAGGAAATATAAAATAATTGCACGAAGGGCTCAGGCACATATTTAAATTAACACTGCTCAACAAGTTTCTGAGCATGCATTGAGACAGTATAATTGTCTGTGTTCTTAGTCTATGGCACCAGAACACCTAGTAATTTGTTTAGCCCATTTTCCTTGCAAGTTCAATCAAATTGCATTATTTTGCTTTTCCTGTGTGCTAAATGCTTGCATGATAAAGTGGACTAAAACTGTCATACTTCTGCGTGTCAATCTGTGGGAACATATTTCTTTTTCTGATATGTTAAGTAGGGATTTGTTTGTATGAACTGTAGTATACTGCTTTAACATTTATTTATTTACTCCAAACATTCGCTGACTGCATCTGAATCTGAACTGGCACAGAGGAGACATTATAAGATATTATAAACCATTGGCAGTATGGACGTTTGTGCTGTCACAGTGTCGTGATTTAAGTCCAGTCAGCTCGTAACTCAGAAAACCATGCAGTCTCTCTCTCACTTTCCCCACTTCCTCCCTCCAGCTCCCAGAAGGATGGGAAGGAGAATCAAAAGAATGTAACTCCCACAGGTTGAAATAAGAACAGCCCAGTAACTAAGGTATAACACAAACCGCTGCTGCTACCACCAATAATAATAATGAGAAGAGAAATAATAAGGGAAGAGAATACAACTGGTCACCACCTGCCAACCGATACCCAGCCCAACCGGAGCAGTGATCTAATCCTTCTGGGTGACTGACCCCAGTACCACATCCTGGGCATGATGTGCTGTGGTATAGAATACCTCCTTGGTGAGTTTGGGTCAGGTGTCCTGTCTCTGCTTCCTCCCGGCTTCCCCTCCTCCCTGGCAGAGCATGAGGCTCAGAAAGTCCTTGGTCAGACTAAACATTACTGAGGAGCAGCTAAAAACATCGGTGTTATCAGTGCTGTTCCTAGGCCGAAAGTCAAAAACACAGCACTGCACCAGCTACTAAGAAGGAGAAAAATGATTGCTACTGCTGAACCCAGGACACCCAGCAACCACTGGATTTCTGTATGTGAATGTTATGCTTCCCTGTGCTTGTAAAAATTATATTATAATCCCCATTTCCAAATAAAAAAAAATAAAAAAGTAAGATCTTTTGTTTTGTTCACATTATACAGAGAGGCTATGCATGGCTTGCCAATGAATCCAAAACTTGATGTTCAGTCCAGATCAATCTTCTTTCAGAGGTTGCCATGTGCTTAATTCTGGTTGTGTTGCATACAAATGACCTGACAATAGAAAATATATCTGACACTGAAAGACTCAGCAAAATCAGAAGAGATAAAAATTAATAACAAACAAACAAACAAGAACAAAACAGAAAAACATTATGATGAACTCTTTAAAGAGTAATTTAAAAGGCTTTTAAAGATGAGACCCAAAAGGAGATGTGGTCATTAAAACAGACCTCTGGTAAAATCACGTAACTTTATTACTTAAGCTAATTAGAGTCACCTTAGGCTTTTCCTGAAAAATGATAGTTCTTTCAATATGTTTATCTGATTTCTGTAGTGGTAGCTGGAGCAATACAATAATTTAGAAAGCTGCATTAATGACTTAATACATCAATAGTCACATAGACATCACTAAGGAAAGGACACCTTCTAGTGGAAATCAGAGGTCAAGGAGCTTTGTCAAATTCATCACAACATAAAACATGACTCAGTCTTACTGAAAGCATGTAAAATGTGCTTTGGAATGTTCAAATTGAAACATACAAGTGACACTATTTACTCTTCATGCTCATAAGGTATTATTTTTGCCCACCCTGTATATTTTTTTAAAGAGCTTCTGTTCATTATTATGAATTCTTTTACTTTATGTGGGTAAAAAACTGGTACAGTCATGGCTGATGAAAACCAAACTAAAATACAAACAAGTATATTAAGGCAGTGGAACAAAATTTTAGTGGAATCAAACAATTTATCAGACTATTCCTTTGAACTGGAGTTGTGACTGACTCACTATTTTGATTATTATTTTTTTAATTCTTGGACTAGGACAAAGTTGAAGTAACTAGACTGTACTATCTTTTCTTCTTGCTTCATCTATATTTCTTTATTCTCCCTTTCCAACAGCTTATGCATACAAAAAAGCAATGTATAGAAGTAGAACTTCTATAATTAAGATATACTAAAGCTATAAATGTAGAGATCTCTAGGTGAACTAAGACAACAAAGCAGAGAGACTATGGAATGTTACACTGAAGTTATATTGCCAGGGAGGCAACACACCAGGTCTAGCAATTTTCATGGTAAGCTGAAATTTTGAGCAGGAATCTCTAGCAGTTGATAGATCAGACCTGCAGAAGAAACCTCCACATAGCTCACAGAGTTGGGTAATTGGAATGTGTGGTAAATCTGAAGTGTCGAGAATGTGATGGACTCAAGATACAGATCAGTGGCACATACGCAGTACATTTGACATGGTTTAAGTCTGACAAAGTTTAACAGTTGCCATATTAGTCAATGTTGGCAAGTGTAAATGGGGCATAGTCAGATTCAGTCAAATTCATTATTTAGGACACACCAAAAATATTTTTTTGATCATTTTAAAACTTAAATATTGTTTTCAAATCAGCCTGATCCAAAACATTTTATATATTTACTTGTTTTCTAAGACAAGAAAATGCGACTGGTTTCCGCTTCCGTAGAAAATATTTGATATTTGATATTTGATAGAAATGTTTGGGATTGTGTCGATCTTTAAAACACAGTTGAAAATTTCCAGTTTGTTTGCCTTAAACCTCAAGAAGCTAATATGAGTAACTGCAGTCAAACAATATTCTCCTCTATATTAGTAAAAATTGGTCTAGAATTAATTACCTATTGACATTAGGCTTCACAAAATCAAATTTTTCTCCATATGGGTATTTACATAATAATGACCTGTATGTAATATTAATTTTCAGAGTGTGCTACAATTTAGCAGAAAGAAGAAAAAGTAACTGCTAGAAAAACAATAAAAAAAATTAATCATCCTTTCTGTACCACAACAAGCTTAATATATATATATCAATATGTATAAAAAGAACTTAAAAAGTCTTCTAACATTATCCAAGCCACAGGATTGAGAAATTCATCAGCAAGTATTTAAACATTTTGGGGAGAATTAGGGGGTTTTGCTTTTTTTGTGTGGTGGGTTGTTGTTTGGTTGGGGTTTTTTTTTCAGCATTTTATTTAAAATCTGCTCTTGAATTTAGGCTTCTTTTTTAAATGCATACTAGAATAATTAGATGCACCATGAGCCAGCTTAAGCTAATTGAAGTGGTCACAAAAACTGTCAATGCAAATTAAGCCATCTGGATGAACAGATAAAAGCTTTGGAGACATTCAAAAGACAGGTGGCATTTAGTTACTTTCCATCTCTTCTTCACAGTATGGTTAGAAAACTGGGAGAAAGAAAAGTAAAACTCTTCAGACCACTGAGACAAAATCTAATGTCAACAAGATATTTCTGAAATAAGAATAACAGAATGAGCATTATTCAGTATTAGGAAAAGTTAATGTGGCACCACATGGTAATAAAAGAGGATAAACCCAAGTACATAAGCCAAAGAAGCAATAACTACTCAGTATGCAATGCAGGATCAGGCCAAACTGCAAGATAAATCGTTATCTTTATAAAGTAATGATTTTTTTTTTTTGATTGAAGGTACTTAACTGGATACAGAATGACTTAAGTTTCAACTCAGTCATACATTTTGTGAAGGACTGGAAAAATCCCCTAAGTACTAATTTTTAGTAACTGTAGCATCCATTTTTCTATTTCATGTGTGTGAGAATTCTGAGTGTTCAAAGGTTCTAAAAAATCAGGCTGGACTGGTTTTGAAGCCTTGATTGTAGATGATTCCATCTATTCTTCTTCTCTTCTCTATCATGCCATTCAGATTGCCAATGATTTTTGGTTTTTTCTTTTTAAATATTGGGTGGACTGTTTTCTTTAAGAAGATGATCATTTACTGTAAACTGATATATCCTTTTGTACGGTTCAGTTTCCAGCTGGCATCCCTAAACAATACTGTGAAAAAAGATACCAGAATTGGGCAAAATTGTTCAAACCTCCTGATCCACAAAAATGAGATTTTTATTAAATGGAAAGAGCTTGGATGGAATGTCATCTTTATAAAACTTGTCTTTTGCATACATTTGCAACTTGATTTTATTTAAGATGATTTCTAAGAAGGCTCAAAGAAATAGTTCAATAGTGTTTTTATAGTATTTCTTCTTAAGATATTTTGCATGACATTTTACAAAAACAGACAAACCCCAAACACGAGCTTTCCTCTTTAGATTAATAGAAGTTTAAATTTTTCAGGCTTTAAAAAATAACCTAAGAAATCAAGTAGGTCTAAAAATAATAAATAATAACCACAGGAATTACTTGGTAAATCTCAAAAAATAAATGTTCAGTTCTGATATGCTTATGGATAATATTTGAGCTCACCTGGAAGAAGCCCCTGTTGAGAAAGGCCAATGTTTTCACAGCTGCTCTTTTTACTCAAAGATAAATAGTTCTTTTATTGTCACTTACATGTACTGGAATAGCTTTACATTTCAAGCACATTTGGATTGTTTCACGTGTGCTACCCCATGTGTTTTTTTCTATAGGTTTTTTTTTGATGTGTGGAATTTCCTTCTAAGACATCTGGGGATTCTGGTTATTATAGTGTCAAAAAGGCTGTATGAGTATCTATAGACTGGGAGAGACACGGCATCTGACCACTACAGAACCATCAATCTTATAAGTACTCAAACCCTTGGAAATCCAATAGGAGAGGAGCTGCCTCTCAGGTCTCCATGACCTTTCCCAAATAGGTCATAGGTTTCTTCTAGGAAGCATCCTGCCAGCTAGCCTCTGAAGGAAATGTCAACTATATATTGAGATTTACAACAGAATTAAATGGGCTTTCTGATTTAGTATTTGAAGTCTTCACTGGGTTAATCTTGCAGGTCGGGCCAGGTTCAGCACCTGTAATTTTTTCGAGTTTGTGACCAGCCACGATCAAAGGTGTGTCAAATACCGTATTTTCTAGTGTACAAACTTTCATGCAGTGGGTCATGTCAGGGGGTGAAAACCAGCAATATTAGGTCATATGGTGGATAAAAAAGCATAGTTACAGGCTGCAAAAGGGACAGACACCTATTAGTGGGCTTTTTTTGAACATAGACAGCTACTAATTGTGTACTTCCTAGCTATAGGAGGATATATCACGGGTCATCCTCTGCTTCATGACCCCAGTTAGAAGGCATACCCAGAGAGATAATTGATCATGAATCCCATGGTGTTGTGTTACATGCATGAGGTATGGTCCTAGCTGTGGCTTGCCACAGGGCATAGGCAGAGGCTGTTGTATGAGTTTAGACAGGTAAGATGTGGTCTCTCTGTACTTGTAAACAACCAAGGGTTCCCTGGTGCCAACTTATAATAAAGCTTATTAAAACAAAACATAATGGAAAAAAGATTATGAAACAAACACAAATTGATTGAGGGCTACAGATTACTGCTATAGGGTATTCTTGCTCACTGCAATAATTTCCAAGTGAGACCATCTCATATCAGACAGAAAAGCATGGGGCAACAAATAAAAATCAGTGAAAAAAATTCCTTATTTAAGTGTGGCTGCATTTGTCAACAGTTTTTCTCATTGCACAAACCTAAAAAGCTTCTTGAGGGAGCTAAATCTCTGCATACTATTAAACCAGGTTCTGCTTTAGGCTGCTTGTCCTACTCAGGTGCATGTGTTTCCAGAGGCCAGCTGCAGAGACAGATATAAAAATGCTTGACACTTAATAAAATATTATAAGGAAAATGAATTCATTATTGTCATTACTGTACCTTCCTTATAGTGCAAAGGTAAGGAGTGATTGTGGTTTTTGGTTTTGCTTGTCCTTTTAGGTTGGTTTCTTTTTTAATATAATGTTCTAGTTTGTATTTTTGTTATCAGTATAGAGAAGAAGTGGCTGTGGAGTTGTTTGCTGAATAAACATTCCAATAAACTTTCTAATCTTTAAATTGACATATTTCAAATAATGTTAATTTTAGGGAACAGTAACACAAATGTAGTATAATTAATAAAAATATGCATGTTAAACATGTTATAAGAAAGGTTTTTGTGTTTAAGGAAGTAAGCTATGTTTCAGAATTGGAGCAGTGTTGGCATTTCGCAACTTACATAGGTACTTACTGTCTGATCTATAAAACAGGCTATTCATTTCTGATAGTACAGCAATTGTTAGGTAAGTCTTTGGCAGTAAACTTCAGATGCGAGAAATTACATCTGAAAATGCAACTGCTTCATTCCTCTGACTTAAACTGTCCTACGAATTTAGGAGCCCTCTATTTGAATGACCTCAAACATGTTCATCAGTAGAATTACCATCTCAAGTAAAATAAACTGGATTTTGATTTTAGTAACTGACAAGAGGAAAAATGCTTTTCTTCTCTGCTTCTATATTCAGTATTGTGTTAAAAAAAAAAAAAGGCAGAGCAGTAGTAAGGGTCATGAATAGATTTCAATAAGAATAGACTAAAATCTTTAAAATTAATCATGAATCTTCTCATGAGTAAAGAAAGAGACTTCTTCCTAGGTGGCCCTCACTTAGATTATACTGGAAACAGAAGGCAGAATTCATTTGTCAAACTTAGGCATCTAAAGTTAGACATCTAAAACTGAGCTAGTCTTGCTAGGCTCTTCAAATAGTCAAGAAGAGAAATAGGCGCCTCCAAAGGGTGATGTCTAAGATAAATGAGTTGAACAGCCTTAGAGGCTAACTGCCTCATATATAAATGTCTGATTTTGGGATGTCCAAAGTAAAGCAAGGTTAATTCACTCAAAACCCATTGAAAGTTCCCATCCTCCCAGTATCCTGGAGTAAAAAATTGCATTAAGTTTAGTTGGTGCTCTCTCTAATCTGATTATTCTACCTGAAGGACTGGCACAGAAGACAGAGGAAATGAGAGAGGAGTGTTGCTTACCATAAGCAGAAAATGTTGGAGGTGTTTAATGTTGTAGCTTTGTATGAAGACAAAGAATAAGGCGAAACAACCTATGGTCTCTAAAGAAAATAGAAAAGAAAAAAGTCAAAATTATTTTTAGGAATACATTTTTTCCACCAAAAAATTCATTCCTAATTGTGTTAAGAAACATATGACTGATTGAAATACTTTTTCATATGTGAGACATTTTGAATGTGAACATTCTAGTATTTTCCAGTAAAAGTGAGCAACTGTTCCCTAGATAGTATTCAGTTTTTAAACTTACTTCACAAGATTTTTCTTTCCTTTCACCAACTTTAACAATTTCTAATAATTATTTTTAAAAATGAAACAGTTTTTACAAACAACTCCATGTGTTAGTACATCCTAAAGTCAGATAAATCCTTGTGATAATCTAGCTTGATCTGTTGGATAAAATAGGCCACCTGATTTCTACTAGTAAGTCTGTTCCAAATTAATGATTTCCACAAAAATATCTAAATTTAGTTTAAACATCTGCCCTGATTCTGAATCCACTACAACTCTAGGTAACTTGCTTCTTAAGCATTCTTACTGTTGTCATTCATGTCCTCGTTTGCATCTGAATTTATCCTATTTCATCTTAAGAACTGAATCTTACGAAAACTTTGCAGTCTGCGGTCCAGACCTCTTCATTAGCTGAGTTCTGTCTCCCCATAAAGAACTAATGAGCTGTGGTGAAAGTATGCCTTTGCTTTCTTTTGGTTAAACTAAACAGGTTGATTCATCCTTGTTAGAGAGTTTATTGAAACAAGAGTACTTGAACTTAATAATAACACCTAGAAATGACAGTTCTCCATCTTCTTTGGTGCCCTGGGAGCCAGGGGGGCTGCTATGAATTATCAGCTGGAGAGAGGCAGAGTGGAAGAAGTTGGGCAATGCAGCCTCCTTCAAGCCTTTGATAGACTGATGTCTTGTATAAACAGTATCAAGAAGTACAGAAATACTCTCTTGTTTCTGAAGAGCTCAAAATCCTTTGTAATTCACAATGTATTGAATTGCACATCCTGCCTGCAAGCTAGATGAGCATTATCCCTGGTTTAGACAGAGGGAAATGGAGGCAAAAGAAACTTGTATGATTTGCCTAAGGAGTAGATTACCCTTCTGCCTTTATTTACCAGAAAGCATTAGCTTCAGCTTTTCAATAGATAAAAACATTTATATTTGAGTGGGATCTTCAAGGGGATAAACATCAGGAAATTTCCTTCTAATGCAACCTGCTGATCTGGCAGTCCCTAGAGATGAAGATATGTAATATGCATGATAATTTTTCTCCAGATTTTGTAACTTCAAATTTCCTTTTTATTCAAACACAGCCTGATTCCAAGCCTGTTGAAGGAAGAAATGATTCTCATAAGCTTTGAATTAAGCTTGTAAATGTGTCTTTCATTTTAAAATGTGGTGCATACGTTAAAGGAATGTTATTATTTCAGCTATTAGCTATAGTTTTGGGTTTGTTTTTTTTTTATTATTATTATTATTTTATACTTATCTGTAATTCCATGTAGGCAAATGATTATCAAGTTGTACATATAAACTCCAAGTCAACAAGAAGGAAAGCTAGTGATGATTTAAAATCAATTTCTTATCTCAGTGTAGTTTGAAGCTATTGTGTTATCTATATTAAAGTTAAAACAAACAAATAAGAAAAAGAAATTAGCAAATAAATGCATCCTCATTTAATTCAAGAGAGCATGAACATTTCCTCGATCCTGTTGCTGTTAGATTCAATTTTGTACTAGAGAAAAGCCACTGGATGGCAGCCTTGCTCCTTACAAATTAAAGCATCCAGCTTGGTTAAGCAAGCCTTGTTATAAAACCTGCAGTCCAACCGTGTTCTTTGCCTATGCCTTGGTAAAGGAGGTGCCTTTGCCTGATTATTCAGAGGAACAGGGATTCTTCACATGCAGGTGCACTTAATCTTTTCAAGATGTAACAACACCTCATAAAGCTGTGCTTTGTTGGCGAAACATATTATGTCTGCTGATCTTTCATGTTTATTCAACCTTTTTGGGGAG
Source organism: Psittacus erithacus (assembly GCA_009867235.2). Classification (NCBI taxonomy): domain Eukaryota; kingdom Metazoa; phylum Chordata; class Aves; order Psittaciformes; family Psittacidae; genus Psittacus; species Psittacus erithacus. Next base: position 47,869 of record WYDI02007358.1, read on the forward strand.
GAAGAGGGTGCCATAACAAAAGAGTGGTAGAATAAGAAGTATGCAGCTTGCATGTTTAAGCAATAAGATGATTGCTCCATTGTCTAGCATAAGCCCTGCCAGTGTGCAATTTCCTTTTTCCTGTTCTCCAAATTAGTTGGTAGGACCAAGTTCCCCCAGGTGGAAATAAGTTCTCCAGACTTCTTGGGAAAAGCTGACCAAAAGTTCATTGTACAGTTCCACTTTCTCCTTAAAACAACTGGAAAGCTTTGCCAAGATGCCCTGTATCTTACTACAGTCCTACCCCTAAGCCAGCTGACATCAATACGGAATTGTACCTTGCTAAATTTGGGATTGAGTTTTCTGTTCCTGACAGATACATCCTGAAACAATAATAATCTGCTTCTATAATAGTTATATTTGTTCATGCTTCTGTGAGGCATTTTTCTTCAGATGAATAGCGGTAAAGGGTTGGTCAGAGTAGGTAGGTCAACATAGTGCAAACACAAATCTTTTGTAGGATCCAGGTGCCCCAGTGCTAAATGTGATATTGGTAGAGTTCTCAGCATGTCAGTAAGATTATAGTTGAAGAAATCTCATCTCTACTGCCTTGGACATGTGGCAGATTGAGTTTCCACTTCCTAGTTTCTTCTCCCCTGCCATGCCCCTGCCAAGCCCCTGCCAAGGCTGAAGGAATCCTTCTTTTGCCAGTTGGCACAGTTGTTTTCCCTGTTGTGTCTGTCACCCTGTAAGTAGTAATATTATCACCGTTCATGGTATATCATGCTGCTGTCTGTTGACATTTTGCTGCTTGTCATTTCAGCGTCAAGGAAGTAGAGCCTACTCTGAAACCTTCTCATCTCTGTGAACTACTTGAACAAATCCATGGTCAGTAAAGATTTCTGCTTTTCACTGTGTGGTCTGATAGTGCTATTTAGAGCTTAACAGAACCTTTTTAACAGCAAAGCACGGACCCTGCTTAATCCTTGAGGATTAATAAGGAGACTGCTGCCCTGTCTCCCCATCCATCTCTGACTGAAGGAAAAAGTAAGCCATTTCTAAATGAGCTCTTGATCCACCTTTGTTTCCATGTGACATGTTGAAGAAATTCATTAGATGTTTTGGTACTGGTGGTAATTCCAGAGCTGATATCCACATAACAAAACCAGTACGCACCACTTAGAAACTAGTAAATTTTCTCTTTTTTCTTACGGAAAACCCCATGCAAAACTGCCATTGTTATTTATGAACCACTTGAGAAAGTTCTGCTCCAAAAACATCATTCTTGGCTGTTTCAAGCAAAGGAGAATCTACATTAAAGAATGAACTGGCATGCAGGGTTCCAAGCTTCACTCTAGGTAAGAAATTACTGCATTCATACCTGTTCCAGTTTACAGCACCACCCTGCCAGAGAAGCATAGTTTTTAGCAGAATGTTTCCACACAATAGAGTGTATGCAGTACACAAGCATCTTCCTCCCTCACCTGGGACTATAAAACAAGATGTCTATCGCCGGGAAAGAGATACTGCTATTTTAAAAACATGTTCCTCATCCCATATCTCAGTTCTTATACAGGGTGAAGGCCTCAGACAATGTAAAGAATTCACACCATTTCAACTGAACTATGCAGATGAGGTGCCTGAAGGGGTGAACTGGTGACCAGGAGCTCTGCTGAGTGGAAAAGAGTGCCTAGGGTATCGTTTAGATGCTTAAATTAGATGTCTAAAGCCACAGTGTGAAGAATATTTCCCTTTTCACATATTTTATTAAGGTGTCAAGATCTGAATGTTTTATCCAAATCATACTGCATATTTCTGTGATACTTATTGATTTTCTTGTTCCTGTACATTTGTTTTGCACATGGTAAACTATTGTACTGTCCTGTAGATGTAGCATGTTCAAAACTTCAAGCCCTACAAGGCGTCTGCCTCTTGAGAGGTTTGGATTTGCTTGTAGAATATGCAGCTATCACCTCTGTTACTCTGGAGGCAGCCTCAATAGAAAAGATGAAGATAAAATCCCCCACAAGTTACTAGAACACTTTTGCACAGCTGAGACTGAAAGCAATCATCTATTGCTTTATCAATGCAATCTGAGCACAAGATACGCTGAAGCGCAGCTCTACATTAGTAAAATGCAAAAATACACTCCTTAAAAAACAGTTACTGCATCTGAAACACATCCCCAGACAGCAACAACCATCCTCTGAGACATGGCCAAAACACATACCAACTTCGTTCCAAGTATTCAGCACACTAGAGAGTAAGGTGTACAAGAAATCTGAGTCACTGTCACTGTTTTAGGCTCATGCTTATTGTGCCTGGTGAAAGATGTCCATATTCTGAGTGACTGCTGATAGACTTTGTCAACACCGTATTTGAAGAAGCAAATCTATCATCCAATCTGCAGCCTAAGGCTAAAAAAATCTTAACAGATTTTATGTACCATTGCCTTGTAGCAAACATTTATAAAATTTATAAATAAGATAGGTTATAAACTTATAAGGAATAAACAGCAAAACTCTTTTTCCACCTTTAATATCCTAGATTGTTATAAGCATCACCTGGATTATGCTAGAAAAGAGAGGAAGCTTTGGAAGTGGCAGGGGACACCTTTTTCTTCAAAATAGTTACAACACTCCTTTATTTATGTAACACTGGCAAATAACATACTCATCCAGGGCAACAATGATGACCATAAAAGACAATCAACTGAGTAAATTAATATATATGACAGGCTTCAGCAGGAGTAACAATGACCTTTGGTCATGTTTTTCTTTCATTATAAAATGTATTTACAATGACTATCCAGTAGAATACAAAAAATTTCCATTTGAGAAGCAGCTACTAATTCAAAGTTTTTGAGACCGCTCTGTAGTGCCTAAGACTTCTGAAGGAGACTAACCATTCACATCAAGATTCAGCCTTTAGTTTCCTCTTTTTGACATAGAAGCCCCCCAATGTGGGCTACAGGAGTGCTCACCATATAGAGATCAGAAATCATGTCTTCATCTCTCCTGATTGACATGAACCATCCATTCAAGACTAAGAATGGCCGTGTCTTAGTTGCTTATGGGGTTTTGCTAGTCTGTGCTAGTAAGTGAATGAGAGCCAGGGTTTGGGTTCAGGCCCGGGTTCACAGGTCACGATGTCTAACTGTTAATGCATGCCCTCAGTTTTGGCCATGTCAGCTAAGACTGTCCAAATTTTCAGGAATGGATTAGGGAATATAGAATGCTGTTCCTAATAAGCAATTTGGTTGTGCCCTGCCTGGGTGGAGAGAACTCAGTTGTATGAAAGGTACCATGTTGTGCCATATGTCCCCAAGGTCACCAGCATTAAATGCAACCAGCATGTTTTATCTCTTCTGTATAAGTAGCAATAGTGACTGTAGTGACCAACTCACAAAATCACTGCTTTGTTATCCCTCCTGTTAACCAAATCCATGGTGCTGTGGAAGTTTTATGTTTGTAGGACAAATCTGTGTGAAGTAGAATGACACTCTTTTTCTCTTTCTCTTTCCTTTTCTCTTTCTCTCTTTACTTTTCTTTTACTTTTTAATTGTAATTATTATTTACAAAGAATGTTCAAGGATTCATTTTCCTCAACAGAATAGGAGTCAAATAATTAGAAACAAGCACACAACCAAACCAATTTTGCTTAAACATTCAACTCATTTCCAAGCAGCACTGAAATCAGTTAGTGTTTCTCATAACATTTGTCAGTCACATTCTGAGTATCTATTTTAAACAAGATTTTTCTTATTTTACCTTTTCTGTTCTTCTGTTTCTTTGATTTTTTTTTCCTGATTCCTCCTCATAAACACACAACCTTAAGAAAGCCAGAGTCAAGGACATAAAATGTTATTAATATGTCATTTTTTGGGCAAAGACATGTACCTCCACTCTGTATGTGGTAGAATTTCTTATAATTTCTACTGTTTCACCTAAGTGAACTAATTTACCTGTAATTTATTGTTATCATAAGTGAAAAATGTGGAAATGAATAGATTTTGTGAAACAGAAAATACCTTCCTGCACATAGAATCATAGAGTGATTTGGGTTAGGAGGGATCTTAAGCTTCCACACTTACAGAGATCCTGTTGCCAGTCTGTTCCACTTCCACTTTTGGCTGGTTTGAGGTTAAAAGTATATTTTAACCTGATACTGTACTTTCATCCGTAGTCATTTAGAGCTGCTTAACAGTGGAACTTCTTAACAACAGACATAGTGCAAATTGCATGCATATTCAGATAATATATGCCATATTTACCGCAGTAAATATCTTGCTGTTTCTTATACCCTGGACCTGCTCCCTTTTCCCCAGCAGTGTCCCTGCCTGTGATTTTTCAAATCCCAGTTGATAGGATATGTGGTTTATCTGCTCATCTTACTTTCAAAGAGCAATACGTTTAGAGAGATGTGGGTTATCTGATTATATGTGAGAAAATATATTTGCTGTTACTCCCCTCAGCCAATTTTTATGGTGAAAAACAGATGCGGATTTACCAAAGAGTAAATCTAAAAACATCAAAGCCGCTAAATGGCTATGCTATTGAGGGGCTATGTAAAAACCATTGTGGATCTGTGTAGTGTTCTTAATATATTAGCCCTATGAACCAAGAAACTAGTAACATTTATAATGATCAATTGACAGAGTAACTCTAGAACTCATTAATCTTCACAAGTTATTCCAAGTCTCCTGCATTAAGAACAAGAAATAGCAGTAATAAAATAATCAAACAATTTTATTTGTTTCCAGGATCTTCTCATTCAGTCAATTCACTGCAGTGATTGCATTCACTATTGTGGAAACATCCTTAATTGAAGGAAGCTGAGTACATTAGGAGGTGAAGTATAATTTACACAGAGAACTCCAGGTGGAGGAAAACAAGCATATCCTTCTTGTGAATCATAACCAAAACTGACTCATGAACAGAAAGAAAGGTAAGAGAGAGTTAAACACAACTGACAAAGATCAACCGACTCATCTAAATGGAAATCATCACTTTGTGAGAAATGGAAAGCAGAAGGAAGTGACCATCAAGTACTCCCTTTACAATGGTCTGACATCACTCAGTTCTTTGCTGGACAAGGATATCAAATTGTCTGTGCTCCCATTTTAGGACAGTGGGGAAAGTCATACCTGGCTGTAAATTTTACTACCACTATGTTTTTGTTCTCTGGAGAGTCTAGTCTGACAGCAGGAAGGAAAATATTGATACATCAATGACTAAATATTCTTCTGGGTGATGACTTTTGTGAATACTCATGTTCTGCCCTAATAAATGGTAATTCAGAAAATTGTTGTCATTTAGCCTGCTTCCGAGAAACAAAAGTGAAAAAACAGGCCTTACTTCCTGAGTCACTGGATTATCAAAAGCAGTAGGAGATTAGTGTATTGGGAAAGGAAGGAATAGCTTTATGAGGATTTGGGAATCTCTGAGACCTCATCACCATCAGTGACCTTCAGGATCTTCCTATGCAAAAATCCAGCTGGGCACCTGCTTCTCCTACTCTGTGGTTTACAACTCTTTACCTATTATATTTGTCTGAGCATATTATATTCTCCACAGAAACACTAAACTCCCTTATGTGAAAACTAACCCATATGGAAAAATCATAATTCCCAGATAGTTGATCAAATATATTTCATATGTTTCAAAGGTACTGTGTAGTTTAAACAGAGCTGGCTTGAGCTCATACCACGTATAATTGCTGCTATGTAACAAGATACATTTTAAAATGAGTGAGAATATGAAAAAAAGATTGAAAGGCTATCTTATACACCAAACAGAAAGCAGCTAGTTTCATGTCAGGCAGAAATTGTGGTAAGGAATTCAGGTTATTTTGTAGATGTCATATATTTTGTGAATGATTGTGGGGTAGTACAAACTTAAAGCATGTGGAAATGCATATTGCAAGTGCATTTATTTAGAAAGGATGGACAGTCTTGTGGTTTCAGACTTGGAAAAGCTGGGTTATTTTTATACTTGGGGCACTCAGGTAATATTACCCAGACATTGTTTATCCTTGGCCTGAGTTCTCAGCTGTAGAGCAATGAAAGTACAGTTTCCTACACGTCATGAGGAAGAAAGAAATCCTTTAATGAAGACATGACAATATAGGGTATCTAAGTGCCTTTATGGGTCAAGTCACATTCTGATTTTAAGCCCAAAAATTTTGCTATAATTGCTTATAATTAATAAAAATTCAGTTCTGCTAACTCTGCCAAGATGTGGTAACTCTGAACCTCAAACTGTCCAGTCAAAATAAGACATACTCACTAAGAAGATTTCAAAGGAAAATCCAGGAGGTTTAGGAAATTATTTTTCATTTGATTACTCCAACAAAGAGCTGCGTCATTTCTTGTAGTATTCCAAGAAGCCCACTAAATGAAAGACCATTCATAAAAGAAGATTCAGAAAAAAGTATATGCTTTTTAGTTAAATATTGGAGGCACTTTTTGCAGTCTCTATAGTACATTAAAAAGGTTAATGTTTGATAAGGATCTAATAAATAATCCTTCAATTTAGTTTCAGAAATTAGTTGACTTTTAAGAGATACTTTTAATCTAATAGCTACGAACAAATGCCAAGGTAAGTAATCACTGTAGTTTCAGATATATGCAGATGTCTTTCCTCTTTCAGTCATCTGTTATTCCACTCCAACGCTGAATTCTGATTGTGGGCAATGTGCTAAATGTTCACATATATATGCTGACATCCACTGCAACCTCTCCCACCATGGAAGACACAGAAGTTTGTACACTAAACAATGAAGTTCTGAAGGTATTTTGAGAGTTACTTAGGTAGTAGAGCAATAAACAACATAAAATAGTCCTGATCTTTCTATGGGATACAAATCATATTTCTAGAAGAAAAATTGTTTCTTATCAATAGAATTTTCATTTGGTTATTCACTGAGTTCAGTTCTTTTAAAAGAGCTGTTAGAATTAATTAGTAAGACACTAGGCTGTACTATGCATATAGAATCAAGTTTATTTTTCTTTCTAGTTATTCCTCATATGGGTAATCTGAAACAAGTGATAATCAGTACAATTTTTAACAAACACTTATCACAGCTGTCATCATAATTGGTTTCCCATGATGCTTAAAAAAATAAAACAGATAATGATAGAAGAAGTATACACTTTTTTTTTTTTTTTTTTTCATTGTTCTACAGAGTTCAGCTGTGCAATTGATTTTCTCACAGTCTTTAGTAACAGCATCTTTGGCATTTTGTCTCATTTTGTATGACAATACTCGGCAATATTTGGGTAGCTGTTGCGCTAAAGCAATTGCTTATTATACTAATTACTAGTATCAGTATTGTCTGGTGTTTCTTCCCAGCTGACTGCTATACTGACCTGATCTTTCTTGCTTTAGTCTGTAATCATACTTTTGGTACAGGTCATTTTCTCATTTGGGTATTATATCATTAAACGTTGTAATTCGTAAGTCTTTTTACTATCTTACAATATACACCAGTAGGTAGAAACTAGTACTGAATGCTATGTATATTTACAAAACCTCTATAGGGACCATTGACTTTTTATTATCTGATATTCATACAGATTTTTTTTTTATTTACACATAAGCATCCTTTTGTCTAAATGGAGTACCTATGCATAGGAAGGTTTGTACTTAGTAGTCTGCCTGTTTACCTGCAAAATACTTCTCAATGTGGAGGCATAGAGTGTACATTAAAGTTTTATATGCAAGAATTAGGTTACTTCAAAGCAGAACAATTACTGAACTATGTTAAAACAAGAACCAAACACAGATCAGATATCTGAGCCCTCATGGAAAATTATTTGGGTAAGGTCTAACTGCAGTTTAGAATTTATAGAATCGTATCATCATAGAACCTTTTAGATTGGAAAGAACCTTCCAGATCATAGAATCCAGCTGTTAACCTAGCACTAGTAAAACCACTTACAGCCAGCTGCCCAGGACCATGTCCAGAGGGCATTTGAATATCTCCAAGGATGGAGACTCCCTGGTCAAGCTGTGCCAGTGCTCAGTCATCTCCACAGCAAAAACTCTTTCCTGATGTTCAGGTGGACCCTTCCGTGTTTTAGTTTGTTTCCATTGCCTCTGGTCCTGTCACTGCACACCATTGAAAAGAGCCTGCAATCCCTATTTAAGCTTTACCCTCTTCCTGCTTCTTGTTTCTTTCTTCCGATAGGATTCACTAGACCTTTCCACAATCCTTGAATCAGCTATACAATTAAGACACCATGAGCACAGAAAAACAGATAAATAAAGACACATATACTTCATAAAAGTAATACAGAAATTTACCGTATTATCCAGAAAGATACCCAGTCAAGCATGAGGAAATCTTGGTTTAGAGTATGTACCTTGGCAATAACCTGCAAGCTAATAAATGCGGTGTGATTTATTTCAGCTCTATCTTGAGAATGTCTACCTCTAATTGAATGAGCAGCCCTGAATGCTTCCAAACAACCTAACTCCCCTCATTTCTCAAGAAAGGAGGGAGAAAACTGTCTTTGAAAACTTAAAGTGTAAAATATCTTCTCAGTAATGAACACTAGGAAAAAAGTTCCCCTGTGAGCAGGTTATCACATTACTGGTGATTGAAGAAGTGTTTACACCTTCCTCTGAGGCAGCTGGTACTTCTTGTCATTTGAAACATGGGGCTGAATGACAAACATCAGTTTCATAGTCCAGTTTCTGTATGAATCCACTCCTATAAAGCATCATTTCAGGAAAGATGCTGAAAAAAAGAAAGCACAGACTCGAAACAGTTGGCTTAAAATTCAGGCTGAGCTATTTTTATGATATGAAAATATCCTTCTCTGTAATACTAGAAGCTTATACCCCCCGGAGGTGTTTATATGAAAACCTGACAATTCTATTTAGTTTTCTTCTATAAGTCTGTTTCAAACATCAAGACCTACTGCAGAAATCTGGAGAGCCATTGTCTAGTGTTGAAAGTGTTGTCAGTCACCTTTCCAAATGACAACAGACTGATGCATAATTCCAGAGGTAGAAAAGAAATGTAAACTTTTATGTAAAACAAATAGTGAGATCAAATTAACATTTCTTGCTGTTATCCCTTAGAGTCAAATGTAAAATCAGATATGCAACATTGGTTCTATATCCTTTCTACTCAGGCACTACCAAAACAGGCTTCCATACAAGGCTTGATCTCGCCTGAATGCCTCAAGCCATTGCTTTTAGTGACTGGTGGCAGGAAATGCAAATGCTGGCTTGATCCTGTCCCATTAAAGATAATGGTGGAATTTCCAAGAGCTATGATGGAAGCAGATTTCTCTCATTTCCAAGAGCTTTTCCTGATTTTTAAGTCCATTACGTCTGTAATACTCAAATGAACCACAAGAGCTCAGTGGCTGCACATGTACCCGTTCACCCTTCAAATAGAAAACTGGATCTTTAGAGGTTACCAATGATTGTAACCACTTCTTATATGTATTATGAAAATATTGCATATTTTTAATTCTTTTGGCATTGTAATTCTAATACTATTGTGATGACTGGGATAAATCCTTTTGGATTTATCTCTGGTGTTCGAGTAAAATGCAAGTGACAGAGGTAAAATATGGCAGCCTTGATTCAGGACCATCTACCTGCTAGGAGTCACTGGAATACTAGATAACACATTAAGGATGCAGTTCCCTGGCACTGCTAAATTAAGATTCACTTTCGGAAGACAGTGTAACGGGGTGGGAAGGAGGGGAGAGTACTTAGAACACTACCTTGCCTTGGGAAAATTAATAAGTATTCTTCAATACCTCCTTGTGAAACATGTGCTGGTTCTACAGGATAAATCTAACTGGCCCAACCAGTCTAAGAGCCAATATTTAGCAGTTATACAGTCCATTTTATGGCCTTTATAAACATTTCTCCTCTTAGAGGTGGTTATTTTCAACTGGCTTGCAAGCGACTCAAGTGTTTGATGCCTGTAACAGAAGGAACTTTCATGCCAGTGACAAAATAGGAAATAATGTACTTAATTTTAAATGCTTACATTTGAAAATGAAACAAAACAAAATTACAGAAGACAGACTTGAATAGATACTTCCATTTTGTGATCTTGTTTCCTCTGATTATCATGACAATTTTTTGTTCATGTTTTCTCAATAAAAAGCATCTAGATAATATGTTTTGGTATTATTCTTTTCTGTCCACAGCCCACCTCTAATGCTTTTAGTGGCCGTAGAAAGATTTACACTGATTTACATGGAACTTATATGCAAACTGCAATTTATGAGGGCACCATACCTGGTAGTATCCCTCAAGACTTATTTAAGGTTTCAGCTTCTTCCAAATGCAAGAGTTACAAAGAAGGGTTTTAGCATTAACAACAGTTCCAAATATTTGCAGAAATGCTTTTCTATCAGGCAACAGCATGTACAATTGCCAACATATTGTCGAAGCACAGTGGATGACAAACAGGAGAATTTCTAGGAGACAAAGAACCATTATTTGCTCAGCATGCCTTCAGTGTCCGAAGATTTTTACAGCTGCATTGTGTCTGCTATTTTGACATGCAACAGTGAACTTAACTATAAATAGTTTAATTCTCTACATTCAACTATTCTCCCCCTCCAGCTAGAGAAGATCATAGAGACATATAATATGGGAAATATTTCTCATAGTTTAAAGCCCTGTTATATTCAATTGCTTTACACTGGCATCGAACTGTTTAGCTTTCGTAAGTAACATTTTGAGCCATAGTGAATAGCCAAAGGATTGAAATACATACCTTCCAGAACCCTGAATGTTTGATAGATTCCAGTCAATACAGAAGGTGGTGGAGCACACAGCTTTGTTTATTTGGGTGAAGATCTAACTAAAGTATGCTGGTTAACATTAATGAAAAAAAATACAACTTGCTGATTTTTAAGAAACATTGGCGTGTTTATAAGAGTGGTGTGTACACATAGTTGATTATTAAAAGGAAATACAGTGGAAAATTCCACAGTGCTCTAATAGAACTAGATCAGCTGCATCTTCTAAATATCAGTTATCACAAAACAGAAAAAGATATCTCTTCTCTTTAACTATATAGTGTTCAAAACAGCACAACCAACCTTTTTCATCTGTACTGGATATCGGAAAGCTGTTAAGCTGGGGCAATAGCTGAACCTACATTATCTTTACATAAAGCAGCAATTACAAATCAACTTACACGAAGAGACTCAAGCATGAAGCAAGAAAACATTGCACTCCAGAAGTTATTGTAGGAACAGCAACATGTGAGTAAGTCACAAATAATCATACTAGAATGTGGTGAAGTGGGTGTCTGACTCAGGACCTCTGATGAGCTTGCAGATGTTTCAAAAACAGACATAAAGTCCAATGAAGTGAGAAGCTTTTCATTACACCCACTGAGCTTTACTCAGCTCCTAATCTTGTTGCAGCACAGTCAGTAAAACAGCCACCTGACATGGCTAAAGTTATAATTTGTTTGTTCATTCATTTTCAAAATGAAATTAATCATGTTTTAGCAATTTTCCCTTAGGAACTGAAAAATGATTTCTTGATTAAGAACTCATATTTAAAACCTTTAACTTGTAGTGAATTACCTTAGATAAAACTATAAAGCCGTAAGATAGGGCTTTATATTAGAAGTACCAACAAAACCCTGACAAAAAAAGCACCAGTGTCCCTACTATAATAACAAAATAACAAACAGAAGAGGAAAGTTAAGCCTCCTTTGGAGGAACTTGCATAGTCTATCTGTTTGTTCTGGTTTATTGAGCTGTTCAATGTAGTGGTGGTGTTCACTGAAAGCAGAGATTATAGGAATGCATTTTTGTTGCATACTGCTACAAACCAAGAAAAATTGACATGTGAAACTAAAGGGCCTAAGGGGCTGGTCATTGCAAAACACAGCTGAAATGCCTGTGTTTCTTTTGTCTGCTCTTTTCTTCTCCTACCCCCAACTATAGCAAGAAATGAGAAGTTCAGGTCAAGTAATTTTTAACATTTACTTAATGTACTGGATCTTGCAGAATTACCGCAGTCTTTTTATCCTTTTTCCATGCAGAAACATGAGTCTTCATTTGCCTCCGCATAAATGGGACTTTCAAGGATTTTTATTGACTCACTGTCAGTGCCTGAGTGTAGCTGGGGACCCTTATGCCCATTTGCACCCCTGGGGCTCTCACTGCCATGCCCATGGCCCAGGACCCCATTTCAGCCCCTAGGTTATCAGTGCCTACCCCTGTGAGGCTGTAGGATTCCATCTCCAGTCCCCACTGCCCTACCCATGGGCCATGCCAGTCTGGGTTGACCTGCAGGCTGATGTTCGATCCCCATCCCAAAGGAGATGCATGGTGACTGAGGGACAGGCCCTGGCTGATGGGCCCTGCCCTGACACCCTCAGGAGCCCCTGACGCCTCTGATCCGCAGCACAGGGAGATGCCATCCCTTGTGATTCCACGACAGACATCTTGTTGTGTTGTACTTCATGGTTCAACTATAATGAAGATGTTTCTTACTGCCCACCAAGGCCTGATTTTATCCCTGCTGGTGAGAACATTATTAGGTTTAGTACTAACAGATATGGCAAGAATAAACTAGTTTGGAAGAATGCTAGTTTGATTGGAGTGCCTAGACACAGAGAAAGTCAGGGAAAGCTAGTCATCAGAAATAGGGTTCCCCACGTGTTGAAGAAGCTATTAGCCTTCAACAAGGACTACAGAAACTATACAATGACCTTTCTGGCTTAATACTGAGTCAAGAGGAGCCCCTTTTCCTTAAGGGGCAAAAAAAGTGCTATGAAAGAAAGGGAAGTTGCTTTTTAACCTAAGTGAAACTTTTTCAGTATGGAAATTGCTTCACTAGAGCTCTGGGATTTAGCTCAGATCATCCTTAAGTTCTCTGAAATGTCAACCTTTGATAAATTCCAGGACGAAAGGTCTCAAACAAGGCCTGTTCTCTGCAGTTTCTAGTTTTTCTATGAAGCTCTTTCAACCTTTCACGTGAGTATTTAAGGGGAGCAAAGAAGCTGGCTGGTTCACTAATACTCTGATCTACTGGTATCCAGTTACTGAGCATTCTGGGGAGAATAGTCCTTTTGTTTTAGGCTTTGGAAAAAAACATCATAACTTTGCCTCCCATTAAATGTATGTTTGATGGGGAGCCCAGTGAATGTGACCCGTAAGGAAACAGAATAGTGTGTTTCAGTCTTCACAAAGGAAACATTTATAACACTTTATAGCTGAGGCCGCCAAATGTGTTCTTCAGAGATGCACTAGAATTACATGTAGAACCTCAAATACTTCAGGGAAAAGGGGATTTCATCCTGGTGAAAGCTGGCCATTTAAATGTGTGTGTATATATATATGAACAAGCAAGCATTAAACGCTGAATGCTTCCACTTTCTTCCCACTGTCACTGAAAGCTGTCCGTAGGCATTGTACATTCCTGGCAATGCAGCAAAGTAGTAACAGAGGACAATCAGTTTAGCTGTGCTCTGCAGGGAGTTCTAGCAAAGAGCACAGCTTGGCTACATCCAGAAACAAGAGTCTTCCTTTGTGAGCATTTATAATTCATGTACTGGACAGACAAAAAATAAAACCCCCAAAACACTGTGGATTCAGGGCTTCCCATTCCCATTCTGTATTTCCAGATATCTTTTGCACCCCGCTGAGTTGCCTCGTTGCTGCTGAGGGCTTATTTTCCTTTTCAGAAGACAGTAGTAACCGTAAAATATTCTTACAACATCATTTTGGACTGGATATCTCTATCCTTGCTTTACAGGAAAGAAAGTGGGCAAAGCTGAATCAGTCAGTGATGGTTAAGTGCTACTTGCTGTTTCTTCAACTGTGTATGTGGCAAATGGAAGTAATGATACTTTCTTTTCCCCATTTCTTATCTGGTATATTTAAACTTCCTGCTTTCCAGGGCATTTGTCTCATTAGCTGTTTGCACAATGCTTAGTGCTATGGCATATTACTTTTAGATAGAGCCCCTAAGCATTTCCAAGCAGCTGCCAAGTTTACCTAAGGATACGAAGGTATATCGATAACAGACAGAAACTGATTTATTCTCCTTGTTGTCTGTGCAAGTCAGTTTCCAAAAGGAAGCAGCATGGCTGTACTAAGCTATTAGCATCACACAGAGTAAATTCCAGCAGGTACAGCAACTTGCTAACACTTGCATGGCTTCCAGACTGATTTACAGTTCGGTGCATGGGCAGAGTGTGTGTGGGGTGCATATGCCTGGCTTTATCTACACAAACCCACAGAGTTGTGCCAAAAGATAGGCTGAAGTTAAGTTTGTAGGTTTCATTTCAGGCATTATTAGTTAGTAGTCTTCAAAAAGAAACAAAAAACACCATTAATAAAAAAAGCAACCCTTCTGGCCCAGTAAATGGAGCTCATGTACATTGATAGCATTATATTGGCAACAATGTACTCCATATGTTCATGAAAGTTACAAGGCACATTTCCATGTAAACAGTCAAGACAGAGAACTTCAAATATTTGGAAGAAATGTTTATTTAACAACTGAATACATGCTAAAAGAAATAATTTACAGCAGCAGTTTCATTACACTTTTTTCTCTCCAGTTTTCTAGTTCCCATCTGAATTGAAGTGATAAATACAGAAGTAGAATTATTTACTACCCAGTAAGGAATGTGCTTAAAGTATAAGCACATAACTTTAGCACTAATATAGCAAATAAACTACCTTATCACCTGTGTGCCAAAATCTTGCATTTTAGTATGTTGCTGAACACACTGAAATGGAGTACCTCTAGATAACAGTACTTTACACTGTACCTCTTTATCTAGTCAAAAATATTTACATCTCTTTTGGCTAATGTGTAGGTAGCAAAAACTGAACTATTAAACACATACCATTGATATTCACTAAATAATACATAAAAAGGATCAGTAAATGCGCATTCACATGCATTTAATTTAATTTTATTTTTTTACATATTGACTTTATTGGGTCATAAAGATTTAACTCTGCTCTGCAAAGATGAACGTTTTCTCAGGTTGATGTTACAGTTTAAAATAACCATACAGTTTTTAGGAGCCATTGAACAAAATCCCATCTTCAGTGATCCATGCAAGTGCAAAGTGTAGATGAGTAAGAATAATGTAATGTATATTTGTTCCTTGCAAATGTATATCTTAAAACAAATCAAAATAGATCTTTCTGGTTACAAATTAAAACCTTTATTTCTCTCCAGCTTAAACACAACTTTTTACTTACTTCTTCTGAAGTCTGTAAGTAGAGGTTCAGAGGGTTTTATTGACAATTTACAGAAATACCATTTTTATCTTTATCTTCATCTTCAAACCTTATGTTGCTTTAAACAATAATGACACAAATGAGGGTGTGAATTTTATTGAAGCTGCAGGGCTTCTGTCTAACCATGAATTCATTCAGACTTATGTTCTTTCTTTGAAAAAAGTTAATTTCACATCAGTATTAAATGTTGCTTTAACTTGACCATATATGAATCTGAAAATAAAATATGTCCACTTCTGGCTTGATCTTCTGTCCTCTTATTTATATAAGCAAATATGAATACATAAACAAGAATACTCATGTCAGTAAGAATGGAATTGAAGTTTGCAAGATCTGATTATATTAACTGACCAACTAGACTGCCAGGTTATGATAAAAACATCACGACTCCTGTAATTTTGTTCCCATAGACTGTCTTTCTCTGCAGAGATTTAATTTAATCTGTTTTTTCTTCAGGGGTATTGGAATAGGTTGGGTTTGGTATGATTTTTTGCAGTAAGTTGCAACAGAACCAGTTGCTATGAGCATGGTAGAGAAAAAAAAGTTAAGACAGCTATCCATTAATATGTAAAAAAGGAAACAAAGGCATTTAGGGTTTGTTGAAATCCATCTGTATTTTCCCACTGAATTTTCTGAGGTCCATTTTAAAACTGTTTCCTTTTGTAACAAAGATGATTCTAATGACTTGATGGTACAGAACAGACCTACACAAAAGGCTAAAGAGTGTTCTGTGATTGCAATTAAATAATTCAACTGACAACAAAGCTTAGAAATTAATCATAAGGTGAGCTGTAAGATTAACAAAATTAATACTCTGTACAGGAAAGCCCATAGCTGAACTGTTTTAATTCATCTGTACTCAGCACATCATGAAAGAATGGGTATTAAAGTTCACAGGAGTCAAGTTAAACATAAGAGAGACTTAAAGTTGCTTTAAAACTAAATTCCCTTCCGCTTTCCTAAATATGGCCTCACAAACTTTCCCTGGTCTATTCAATGACTTTTTTTTTTTTTTTGCTAAGGAATTAAATGAAAAAAAACCTTGCAAGTCAAGTTCATCTCCTGCAAAATATTCAAGGGGACTAAAGTGATTGAGCCATTAATGAAAATCCGATGACTAAGGTGTCAAGAAGCCAAGGATTCATCAGAAGCATACTTGAATTAGTAAGTGGCAAGGAGACTGGGATGCATTGTGACAGAAGCTGTCACAGCAGTTGTGTTATATCTGATTAGACTGATAGTGTAGTGATTGATAAATTAAATAATCTGGAGTGAATAATAACAAAACAGATCAGTCTTCAATACAGACACACTTTTATATAAAAGCTCCTTTAGCAAACTAAGGACTTCATTCTAGTAATTTTCCCCACAATGACATTACTTGAAATTATGTCATTTATGGACTCTACCAAGATAAAATATGGGAGGCTGGAGAAAGATGATCTCAAAAGAACTGGACGCCATAGAACTGGGGACCAAAGGCACATCTGTGCTGAGGTGAATATTTCTACTACTTATAACCCTAAGCTGACATTTATGGTGCAAGTACATTGTCTGTTTTACCCTCTTGCTCTCCTGTATATAGAATAAGACAGAAGGGCAGGACCAAATTATCTGTTAGTAAAAACTAGTCTTTTAGCTGAACTTCACCAATTTACTGCTGCAGCAGACTTTGCCCAAAGATGAAACTGTCCCTTAGATCTAAAATAGAGAGCTGGCTTTGAGGTTACTATTTATGTGGCCTAGTGCTGGTTCTTAGCATTTGGGTGATCTGGCCCACAGAAAGAATGGAGCACAGAAATGTGAACATACTTCCACCACTGAGCTGGGAAAAAAATACTCCTTAAACTGAATGTGAGCTTTGCTCATGGGTACATGACAGTCTATGAGCCACAATATTTAAATATTAGCATTCACAAATATTTACGAACCAAGAAAGCAAGAGTATAATTAGTGGAGGGTATTTTAATGCTATTTGCTTCTTTTAGTAAAAAAAAAAATGTACAACTGGAAATCAATGCTCTCCTTTTCATTGACTCAATTAATAGCAAGGTATTTTACAAGTTGAATGATTTCAAATACCATACTTAGAAAAAAAAAGAATGCAGAAGACTTAAATGCTATACAGCAACTTCCATGTTAAAATAGCTTAGTTTTAAAATTGTTTTGAAGTTACATGTCATACAGATTACTGAGAGGGGAGGAGGTTAACTGCAGTGTGACTAGCTCCCCTGGAAGATTTTTCAAACAAAAGAGTAAAGCAGCTCATAATTGGAAGTTGTCTTTTTTTTTCCTCTAAACCAGTAATTAGAAAGTACAATATTTCTAAGACAAAAAGTCTAATCTATTTTAGAAAAGAGCTAATGTTTGCTGTATATTTTTCATGGTACATTTAAATTATAGTTTTAATAAAATACATCTTTAGATCAAAGCTGAAAGAAGTCATCAGTAGTAGGCCAGTGTACTCCACATTTTTTTGTTCTTCCAGATGATGGATGGCTTATGTTGTTCAGATTTCCACAAGCAATCTTATTCAGTATTGTTTTTCCTCTTCTAGTACATATAAACAGGAGAACTGGTAGACAAAACAAGAACAAAATCCTTGTGTCCAATTATGTGTTTAGACGTTCATCAGCTTAATGAGTTCATGCAGTTTTATGTATAAGTCTAGAAACTGTAGTGCTGATGATAAAAGGTGGGGTTTGTTTTTCTTTTCTTTAAGATGACAGCATGAAATACAGCATTTTGTTTATATCTCAGGCAAAAGAGAAAGCAAAACTTGCCTGCTGAACACTTGCAGAACTTTCTGAGCAGTAAGCTAGGTCCGGGTGAGCTATCATCCTTGAAACTCTGGTCTTTCTGGTCTTAGAATCGGAGCAGAGAGGAAGGACTTATTAGGAAAGTTAGAAATAGATTTTATTTAAACCTGGTGGAAATTGTTTGGACTTTCCACTCTTGTAAACATCCACATAATGCCATGAAAAAGTTCATGAATATTGCATTTTTTTTCCAGTTATCTGTCTATACAAGTTCCTACTTGGATAAGGTTCCTAGAGGTAATGCAGCTCAGACACTCCGTGGTGCCCTCTCAAATTCATGGGTCCTCCTGTTCCTACCTTTTTTATTCTCTTGTAGGTGCTTCCACTTATTTGTATTCACCTGCGCATTGGCAGGCCTTTGCCGGCGTTGTTTGCGGTCTCTTTTCCAAACCTGCTCACAGAACTCATCCATTGTGTTGAGATTGGGGTGATTGATTAACTGCATGAAGTCTCTATACCAGATCTTTTGACTGGGGGTCATACTATTGGTAGCATCCTTGGTCTTGGAAGCATCACCATCTTCTTCTTTATGGAGCAGCTCTTCCAGGTGGTCAGTATCAATTACTTCCAGGGTCACTTTGAGCAAAGTTTGCATGAAGCCATGCTCCACAGTATGACAAAAATAGGTACCAGAATCTCTCTGTTGAAGACTTCGTAGCAATAGGCCCTGTTCTGTCTGGATCATGCGATCATCCACTTTTATCTGTGTTGGAAAAAAGTGGTAATTTCAATAGTTATCTTTCACGGATGTGCAACATTATCCTCCAACCATACTGGTCCCTTAGTACTGCTCCTTTCAGCTGGTAAAACATGAACAAAAATCCCCAAAGCCACATGAATGGAAACTCCTTGCCAACAACCTGTAGTTATGGAAGGCTCAAATACGCTGGAAAGACTACTGATGTACTGCAAAGAGTTTGAGGGATTAAGAATTTACTCCTAAGTCCCTAGTGCTGCTGAAGATCTGCATCAACTCTGTCAGATGGATTTGCTGTTAAGATTACAAAAGATTCAAGCCTGTAATCAGCAGAGTCAACATGGATGCATTCGGCTGTATTACTGAAGCCACATTTATTACTAACTTTTAGTTAAGCCAAGATGTATTTGTAGGAAAGGTTTTCTGTCTTCCTATTGCTCCTTACAACAAAAGGCCTTATGCACAGAAGAGGCTTCTGCAAAAGTGGAGAGTTTACAAAGAAAGTATAAGGACTAAATCTCAAAATTTTAATATTCAAACAAGTAGCTGTCCAAAATACTTTATTTTCCTAAATTAATTAATATCTAGACTATAATTTCATTCTTTGTATGCTCAGGTTGCTGCAGACAGAAAGGGCAAAAACCTGTCTGCTGTTGTCACCACCAAGAATAAATTCTAAACAATTTACTACTTATGCAAACAAAGCAAACAGCAAATGTATCTAAAGCTGCTAATGTAACTGAGGATTTAGTACATGCTTAAAAAAAAGCCCAACAAACAGTTTCAGAGTTGTTTGGGTATATTTGCAAATACTTTAATGGAACAAACAAGGTCTTATTTCCTAACTTGATCACCCTACCGACCAGAAAAGATTATTCTCTTAAGATATGTGTGAAAAGGACTAGTTCCTTCTCTTTATTTTGGCTACAGTACCTCTTCTTTGCGGTTATCATTTTGCTTCTGGAATTGCCAGTAGACTACGGCACGCTGAGATTTTGGACTGCACTCAAGAAAAGTGCTGCTGTTCTCTACTCCATAGATAATCTTTTCCTCCAGGATCTGGCCACTTGGGTTATCTGTAAAGCAAAGGAAAAAAAATGTAATTAAAATTACCAGGGAACACAAATCTGTATTGCTAAGTGAACGTGTGTTTAGAAATTGGGCTTCCTTAAGGTATTTAAAGATGGAAACTTTCACAGGAAAACTCCCCCATATCAGTATCCCATTTGGAAAATCTCCATCAACATCAACTCTCTGTAAGGATCCCTGGTAATTATAATTTTTTAATTATTTTTGTATTCTAAATCCCAACAGCTGTTAACATCTCAATTTCATTGTGAAATTTTGTGTAAACCTCATTATTATTCATCAAGGAAAACATCCAGGACATGACAAGAATTTTTAATAGCAAACTGTATGCAGTAAGAAAACTCAAGAGTGTAGTTGCAGAATGTTTGTAATGATGCCTCCTGGGCTCTATGATCATAATACTTTAGAGCAAAGTAATAAAACATGAGGCTATTTAAAAGTAGTATAATGTGTTTAGATTATATGGCACTGCAGTTTGCTGAAGCTGTTAATGACCAGGAATAATGTTTTTGGGGAAACGATCTTCAATTAATCATTTCCTCTCATACCGATATAATTTATGGAAATGTAATGAGCTTAATAAACCAGACATTATGGGAGGGGAAAAAGAAAGTTAAATAAATTACTTCCTTTTGTAACAACAATATTTCAAGATATTCATCAACTGGCTGGAAATATCACATAGCTATAGGACTTATATGGCATTTGATTCTTTTCCAATACCACAGAGGCTGTAAGGCATCATGTTTCAACTCTCCACCTTAGCTCTTTAAAATGCTGTTATGGACTTAAGTGGCAACAATACAATAATCCTAGAGAGTAAATGGGGAGGAAGGGGTTGGTAAGCTATTTAACATTTTGTTGATCTCACAGGGTTTCCTGTCTCTTTGCCATTATTTGTCATTCTTTCCACCTTCCATTTTTGATCTTGAGCACTGGCAATCTTTAAGGAACTTCTTTTAATATGCTTTAACTGCAAAGTGATGACTAATTAAAATCCTTTCAAAGAAATCTTTTGTCAAGTTTTATTTACTTTCACTGTGCCTTTATCATATTGGCCACACTGTTTAGCAAACACAGGCTGTTTGCTAGATGACTGAGCCAAAGGTAAAAACAAAATCAAGCTCCTGCTTTATGTTGAACAATCACGTGTCTTTCCATAATGACTTGCGGCCCTGAGAGAGAATGGGAGAATGGATGGGGGACAGAAGAGGAGCTGGTGCTTGCCCAGTTCTAAGTAAGCAAACATCAAATGGCCTATTAACAATATAAAAATAGGGAGTGGGTCAGCTTGCTTTCCTCTGCTGGATTCTCAACCTTTTCAGCAAGTACGTGGGGTGCTGTATGAACAGCTAAGTGAAACAAATTTTATGACAGCTCTCAAAAGCCACATCCCTATGAAGAATGTCAGTGCCGCTTTGGGCCAGGAAGATTGGGAGCAATGGAGGAGTGAATTAGGAAGCAAAGAAGCAAGAAAAGGGTAACACAGCTGCAAGAGAATGTAGTAGGGATACCAGTGGTAAGGGCAGTAGGGATACCAGTGGTAAGGTCTGAGACAGAACACAGGTGAATCTGTGTCAGCGAAACAGAGAAACTCAAAGTATGTAAGAAGTTAACTGAATATAACTAGAAGTAATAAGATAAAGACTGGAAATGGAAATTATTGGTCGATAACTCATGGGTTCAGAATCAATACTGTGAATGGCTGACTGATGTCCTGACTTTTCTGTTTCAAGTTAGGCATTCTAACTCAGGAAACAAATTCATATGGCTGAGCAGGCAGCCAAAGATCCTCACATAGTCAACAAGAAGCTGTTTGCTATCTGAACTGGGATCTACAACAAAGAGCACATGTAGGGCTGCAGCATAAGACAGTCAGTAGGAAATGTCCCCTTTTATAGACTGGGACACATGTTACTGCTCCAGTGATGTGTTTGTATGAAAAAGAGATTTACAAGCTTCCACAATAAAGGAACACAGGGATTTCACCCTAGGATGCATGCTGTCTTTCAATTCCTCTCTCTCAGGCTCTATGAATCATGGTCGCAGAATGGCCCCGCTTCAACAAGAGCAATCTGATAGTTTGGATACTTGTACTGAAAGTAGAGCTATCAAGTCAATCTCCTAAGCCTAAGCAGACTTTCAGCCCTTTACTCCTACATCATGAATAGTTGATTTAACCAGCAGGTTATCCATTAAGTAGCTTACAGCACCATAGAATCATAGAATAGTTAGGGTTGGAAAGGATCTAAAGATCATGCAGTTCCAACCCCCATGCCATGGGCAGGGACACCTCACACTAAACCATGTCACACAAGGCTTTGTCCAGCCTGGCCTTAAACACTGCCAGGGATGGAGCATTCACAACTTCCCATGGGCAACCCATTCCAGTGCCTCATCACCCTTACAGTAAAGAACTTCCTCCTTATATCCAATCTAAACTTCCTCTGTTTAAGTTTTAAACAGCTTTAAAATCTTTAAACACCACTTGACTGTATTCTCCTGAGCACAGTAAAGTCCAAGTAAATTATACAGGAGCATAGAACATGCAACGCTGGTCTCATTAGACCCAAGGAGACAGTCTTTTAGGTTGTAAATATCAGTAGAAAGGACAAAAATAGATACTTCTTTAGCAAAGGTCCTACTGTCCATGAATGGTAGCATATTATTATCTATGGAAGTTTCTGCAGGAATATTTAGGTACCTTCCTAGAAGCTAGTCACAAGTTTTCATGAAAGTTACCTTGAAGTTGGATGCTCTGATGCTATTTCAAATTTCTGAATGCTTTCTTGGAACTGGTCCATGGCATTTTAGTGTGTTAGAGATCACCATGGAAGGCGGCATAAGCTCCCTTTAAATTTTCTCACAGCTTCAGAAGAGATGGTATGGGTGACAGTTGTGCAATGCGAAAGGATTTAGGAGATCCTTTAAATTTCATTTCCATGACTTAAGGGAACAGAGGGCAGGTCCAGAAATGTCTATAAAATTAATGCAATATTGAGCACGAAGAGCGCAAGAAAGTAAGCAGAGTGATGGAATAATCATAGGAGCAGAGCACAGCTCTGGGACTGAGGGAGACACTAAAGAGGCTAGAAGGAAGAATGAAAGCCTGGGAAGCTCAGAAGAGCAGCTGGAGAAATTAGAAAATTATAGAAGTTATGAAGTTGGTTATGAAATTCAACCCAAAATCCTGTCTGAGAGTTGCAATTCCCAAAATGATCCCAACAGCAGTATCAGTTTACTATCCTGATAAATAACCTTGAAATGCATAATTTCTGACATAACCAAAGAAGTATGAAAGGCTAAATACTTATACCCACATTGCTTTGTAGATGAATGAATGTCACTATACAGTTTAATTCAGAGTTATTCTTTGAGCTTGCCCTAAGATAAATCACCTAAAAAAAAAAGTGCCACTTTTTTTACAAATTCTTAAAAAAACCCCAAACTCGATCAATTTCTTGATAGCACTAATATGTTACACTTAAAAAAAGAATTGGTCTTTAGCTGATAAAGGTGTCTGCCCTAACACCTATGCAGCTAGGGATTTTCAGCTCCCTCTAATGTTGGTGTGTAGTAATTTAATACTACTTATATATTTGTGTAAAAGGACAACTGAAAGAGCTACCTAGAAGTTATTAAAAGCACTATTGCTTCAGACTGATACTGAAGTTAAGTTTCTGCAATGTCTTTAAAAGTAAAATATACATTAAGAAGTCATTATTTTTTCTCATTTTTCCTAGTTCACATGGAGAATTGACTGGCAGTTGCTGCAAAGAAATGTGTAGACAAGTAGTAAATGATTGCTGGAGCTTATTTTTTGGCTATAGACAAACCCAATTCTTCATCTAGTTGTCCAGGAAACCACTAGTCATAACGAAGGAAAAACCTCAGCATAAGTTGGCATAGGAAGTTTATGGGTCATGCAGCTACCTATACAATACATGATCATGTGTAAATGACAAGTAAATATGGAAAAATTTATAGATTTACAACTAAGTAATTTAGAGAAAATTTCACTTAAGAACAGTTTAAAACATTCCTTTAAGTATTTCGACAGTGCATCCTTAAAGTCTAGGACCTAGAACTGCATTCCCTCAGTATGTTGTAAAGTTACTGATTCTTGTAATCACCCTGTTCTCATTTCACTGGTAAGTAAAATTTTCAGTGATGCCTTGTCCCATAATCGCTCTGCTCATTTTGACAAAGCTGTATTAAAGTTCCTTGTGACTGGGTATTTAGTATGTAATAGCCTCTTCCTGACCTTGAGTTCTCATGATGGTTGCAATGAAAAAACTGCTGGAATACTCTCTTCCCTTTGGATAGAAGATATCTTTTCAGGTAAATATGTTTACCAAATATGGAAAGATACCAAAACAAGTGTTTTGAAATCCTTTCCTTGTCTATGAAAATAAAGAACAGACCTACAGTTGTATAAAGCACAGTTAGCAAGGCCAAGAAACCATTAAAAAAACCCCAGCCACATGGTAGCTCACGAATAAGATGTCCAGATAGTAAAAAGGTAAAGCTAAAATATGCTTCTGCTGGAAATAAAATCCACATTTAGTGCCTGATGAAATTTTCCTGTTGGGGATTTGAACATGTCATCTCAGCCACAATGCATGTATGGTCTCATGTGCACTGTATAAGCATTACTAGATGTCATGCAACTGGAAATTTGTGAACTTTCTGCTAGTTTACATTGACTAGTTAAAATCTAAACTAATTTTACATTCATGAGTTCTCAAAACTTGATGACTACATATTGATCATTGTCTGTTCATGCACTTTTACAATCTGTTTACCCCTTTGAGTAGCCTGACCTGAGTTTGACAATCAAGAAGTATAAAGAAAAGCTATAGTAATGTTAGGCTGTGAGTTTCAAATGATTAAAAGGAAGACAGAGAAAAACTGCTACTGAAACTTAGCAGTAGTGAATTATAGCTGACACAAATGCACAACTTTGGACTATATATCATTCTTGCTACTACAAGGACTAGAAGGACAAGAGATTTTCAAAATACCTCTATTTTTTTCAGCCACCTCTTCATTTTTGCTGAAATATGTCCAGTGGTTTGTTACTATAGACGTACCACAAAAGTGAGTAATCATTTTTTTCCAGCAGAGGGAAGCATTGCCTAAGTGTTCTCTTCACTTAGAGCAAAATAGACATTTTTCACTTTCTGAGTGAAGATCTTCTGAAGAGTTTGGCAACAAATTAGTAACTGTGAGAAGTTTATTAGCCAAACAATCAAGAAAGGAAGATCTGGTCAATCCACTGTGAAAATTATACAGTCAACAAAAAACAAAACTAGAAGATGTCAAAGAAAACCCATGCTGAAAGCACACGGGGCAGGCCTCCTACAAGGAATAGGTTGCTCTTAAGGGCTTCTAGTGTGGCTCCTGCAACAAAGACCAGTCCATATTTAGCCAAGGTAGTTAATTATGTGTTTGATTATCATCCTATACAAACTATGTGAAGCATACTTCTTGCTGTTCTGAAGGAGATATGACTCTTTTCTGACATAATATGCCTAGCCTGATGGTATGCTATTATCAGGTGAGCAAAGCAGAAAAAAACTAAAACGCTTAAAACTGTTGCTCTGAGGAAAAACAAACAACACACTCCACCCTCCCACTCAGTCTTTAGTGTCTGATCCAGGCCATTGTAAACAATTTAAATTGGGATAATGATGTATTATATTCATCTTTTGCAGATGTTCAAGACAATTTCACAGGTCATTCATGTGCTTCCTACTTTATTCATGCACAGTCTGCAAATTACATACAAACAGTTGTACTTTAGTACTACCCATAACTCACCATGATGCTGCAGGTCTGAGCAGTGGGTAAGTGGGTCCCCATTTCGGATGTCTTGTCTTCTAGTACGTCTGTAAATATCATAGTTGAAAATTGTTAGTGACAGTGGTCAGTTAGTGACAGTTAGTGGTCAGCATTCACATTTGTCATGACTAAAGAGCAACAAATGGAACATATATGAAATCACGTAGGTCACAAGTGCACCTAAACAGCACTAGCAAGGAAATCACGCTGTTCCTCCTATATTGAATGCATTTTCACAGTTTGTAGAATCAGCCTTTAAAATTGAAAGTAATTTCTTCAGAAACTGGTAAATACATATCTCTTGCACTGAGCCTACAAAGTTTATTTTAACTATGTTTGCAATATTGATCACAAAATCATTACTTAATTCATAGATACAGGAACTAAAGGATCAAAGTATTAACAATAACAGTTGAACATGCATCAATGAATCATGCATCAACCATGAAGAAACTCGAGCTTTTCTGCAAGCACAGAATACTTTAAGTATCATACTATCTTTTAGACAAATGAAATGTTAGGATGGATGGCTTTGAAAAAAATGTCAAAGTGCTGTACTTTCTACAAAATCTAAATTAAAATACATAGATCATTTCAGCCACTACAGATTTCACTGAAAGACTTTTGATAAAATCTTTTCTAAAACTTTTGCAAGTAGCTTTGTCTTTATAATAAACAGAATAAAACACTTGGATAGGAAGATTTTGAAATGCCATTTATTCCCTTTTGTAGCTTGAATCTAGTTTTTATTGTATGTCCATTTAACATAGTATACTCTTTCCCCACTTTAATTTCCACTGGCTCTTTTGGAAAACATATTGATCTGCGCTAAAAAATGTTGTAATTAGCAGAAGGAAGCCTTTTAATACAGTATTACTTTGCATGTTTTGTTGTCTCTTTGTCTGCTCCTATTTTTATTTAAATAGCTGTGACACAAAATTCAGCTGAGCCAGAGAAAAGAGTTTCATATTAAAAACAAAAGAACGAGGCAAACAAAGATGTGTTTCAAGTGTGAGTGCTTTACTTTAGGAAACGGAGAAAGCCTGAGGGCTTGCAAAATTAGAGGAGAACAAAGAGGATTAGGCTGCTGAACAATCCTGTGATTTCAGATTATAGCATCCAGAAACGGATATGCAAAAGTCAAGTAGCCTTGTAAAAAGCACTACTGGTCACTCCCTTGTGACAACAACCCACATTTTTAAAAAGCCATTGTTCTGAAGCACAGAGATCATCTCTCTTCTGTTCACTAGCCCGATTTGCAGACTCACTAACAGCTCAGCATCAGCACATACTGAGTCCTCACAGAGGCCCCCTCAACTGCACAGCAAACTCCTCTTGGCTGAAATATTTTAACTGTACTTTTTTTTCCACTGAAAAGTTAAACCTGAAATCAGTCATGTGAAGTATTGGCAACAGGTTTTTTTTAGGGGAATAAACGTCAGAATGTGCATTTTAAGGTATCTTTCTGAATAAAACATCATAAAAATTATGAATTAGGATATCTTAGCATGTTCCAGAAAGAAGAAATCTGCTGTTAATTGATGCACAATTAAAAAATGTACTAATCCTAATTTCACATATCATCTTTACATTACCAATGAATAAAAATAGACTCAAGACATAAGAAACCATAAAATTTTGTTACTCCTTCATAAATTTTGAAACACAGCATATTTATAGGATATTATTTGTAGAAAAGATGTGGAAAGACTCATACTACTGTCAATGGAGTTTGGAAGAGATGTTTAGTTAGAATCTCAGGAAAATGTCACACATTTCACCATTGCATCAACACAGTGATTTATGAAATATGAACCAGAACACATCTGCATGGGGTAAAGTTAAGTGGTCACACTACAGGAGCTCTGAACTGTCATTTAGGCTTGTAAAATACACAATGAAAGAAATGTAAATTAAAATCATAGCTCATAAAATTTCCTTTTTTAAAAAAGAAGGGGAAAAAATAAAAAGCAAAACCCCCAAACCAACTATTAGTAAAGAATCTGTGCAATTGCCTCAGGACTCAACTTTCTCAATATTTCTGGAGCCTAAAATTACAAGGATTCATTATTCGGAAAATGTTGACATTTAAGCTGTTTCCAGTAATGCTGATTTTGTCATAGATGCATTCAAACCTGGCTTGAGGCAGTGGGTACAGCAGGTATCAGGTAAACAGAGGATCCTCTCCCCCAGTAACACAAACCTTTTTTCTGCTGTTGCCAAGGGTAAAATGGGGCACTGTAAGTAGGGACGTCAGCTTTTTCTGAACACGTTTTCAGGATCCCAGCCTTTTTCTTTCATAGTGGCCTCAAGACATGTAAATTCTGTACCCCAAGATTTTCCTGGAATTGTGCTGCCCAGTTTAGCCCCAGTAACCCTACCCCTTAGTCTCTCTGTAAGAAGTCCCAGCCTCTTTACCCCTGATGGCAACGCTGAGCTCTTCTGCTGTTCAGCAGGTTGCAGAGATGGATAAGGAAAAGACAAAGAGCCCTATTTCTTCCATCAGTGTAAGTGATGAATGGCAGGATGATGTGTTCTATGGGTCTTGAGATGGGCTGGGAGCAGGAATGGGTGCTAGTAAATGCTGAGAAAGGATGAAGTTAGGAGGTAAAGATTAGATGGGCGATAGCAGAGAAGAGTGATTTGGTGATTCCTGACCTTACTGCCTCCTTTGACTCAGAGGAAGTACTTAACTATATTGACTTCTAAGCCTTAAAACATTCAGATCAAATCAATCTCTTAGACTGTCCTTGAAAACCTCACTGTTCCCTCTCCTTTCTTTTGCTCTCCTCTCCTCCAGAGAAACTGTCATGCTCCCACCACGAATCTGAATTTAGCCCATGCAGCTGAGAAAATCTGACCAACTCTTCTTTTGGGATGGGTTTAGTTTCTCCTTTCTAATTCTTTTCTAAAGAATTTCTCAAAAGCTTGTCCCAGATTAACTCTGTTTCCTGGCGCAAAAATAGAACCTGATGTTCCACAAGCAGCTTTTTCTTTTGTCTACAGTATTTGTTTAGGATACATTGTAACATAAACCTTGAAATTTTAATCCCCTCCATTTGAAAAGTCTGCAACAGAAAATGCTACTTCCCACCCTTTACCACAATTCATCTCCTGCAGCAACCCATCCAAATCTGGTATTTGGAGTCCAGACATTCTCAACTAAGTATTTGCTACCATTAATTTTATGTATACAAACACTTGGATTCCTTGTTTCTTCGTAAGTGGAAGATGTTTGGCATGTTCGATTTTATGTGAACACTTTTTTATCATTTTAGCCAATTTATTATGGGAAACACAACATTACATTAATGTCTTCTGATTTGCAAGTTAGTATCTATCTATTCACTTATTCCTAATTTCTACTTCAGTAGCTAAGAGCTGTTCAGTAACCACCTTATATACTCCAAGAGAAAGAATTTTGGAGATAAGGGCAGGCAAAGAAAATATTATTTGAAATCTTCAAATCAGGCAAGTAGGACTTCTAAATTTTTTATTACAATTATATTTTTCACTTTTGCAGCCTCACCTTAACCTTTGCACTGCAAAGCCTGAGTGCAGAGTGATTTAAACCAGTGGTTGTTCTAACCTTGCAGCACTTAGACACACATCAACATACACAAGTTATACTTTTGAATAATAACAATAATGTCACATACTACTAGAAAAATAACCTTCCACACATGTCCTAACACTTCACAAGTGTTTCCTTTGAATTAGAATTCATGAAAACGCAGGATAATTTACTTGAGCAATCAGTCCTAGTGTTAGAGAAAATTATTTTTTTTCTTTTTGCTGTTTATTACTGAATACAAAGTCATGAATCCATTTAAGAGACAACTGTCTTCTGAATGTTTTCTTAAAACAGCTTTTTAAACCAACCCAAGAAGTAGTAGTGTTCTCGTTAAATCAACCAAGACTTCATATTGCTTGTAACTCCCACAATTATGTTTTCTTTGGAAAAGAAAGGGCTCCAGCTAACCATCCCGTGAAAAATCTCCAAAGCCCTTTGGTCATATTGAGACCATCAGTTAAAACAAATAGCAAACCATGCAGACATCTGAAACTGTCTCTACCTCTTAGCAGTGGGGAAGTAACGTGAGCAAGATGAACCATCCCAGGCACAGTAAGGGTCTCTTGCAAGGCAACACTCAGCACATGCTTTTCCATACACATCACAGCGGTGTAAAGGAAGCTGTGAAACTCCAGTGGCTGAGCCAATGTAGAGCTGTTGCTGTTATAAAAGTAAAAAAAAAAACCAAAACAAACATTTAAAAATTGCAAATTACCAGCTTTTTCCTAGAAAAGCATAAAGGAATAGATGTTAGGACCATTACAGTTACAATAAAGGATCATGATCCTGACATATACTAAAGGTATGAGAAGAGAATTGTCCACAGGATGAAAAAAATAAATAGGAAAAACGCTGATTTTTGTATGAAGCTCTCAGCAGCTTCTCCAAAGAATAGGAAAGAGTAAAGTACTCTTACATTTTTTCTTTTATATTCAGATCCCTGTCTTAGAAAAGCACTCCAATCAGTGACAGAACACAATGAAGAATATGCTTTTGAATTTAAAGAAAAACAACTCTCACATAAATTTCCTATATATGACTTTGATTTGTGTGAGAAAACTAAAGTAAATTATGTCAGACTGACGCTAAAATATTTCAGCTTAGAAGTGCTGCCACACATGCACTTCCTTGCATGTCTGATAATTGTGATGTTTTATACTGTTTTCTACAGGTCAAATACTCTAATTGAAACATAACTTTAACAAGGGGAAATGGTTTGATTTGTTTTTTATAAAAATGTGGTGAGAGGAAGAGGTTGCTCAAATGCAGAGAGAAGCCATGAAGTAAATAAAAAAACATACATGCAAAATGAACTACAGCTTTGTATGGCATCACAATAGAATATCTTCTCTCTCTCATTTCCTCTCTGATACCAAATTCACGTGGTCCATTGGAGAAGCTGGTTTTCAAAGGAACATAAGGAAACTGAACTACTGATCCCACATGAAAGTCCAAACAGAGATATTTCAGCTTGGCACTAATTCACAAAGAAAACAAGCGTGAGTGTAGTAAGTAAATATTTAGTTCCCTCTGAGAGGCAACAATTGGGAAAACAATATAAATAAACAAAAATTAAATGGCATAATCCATCTGTTTTGGAAACACTGACACTTTGCTATCAAAAGCTTACACTTGTCACCCAGCAGCCATGCTGGAGTAATGAGTACATTTCTTTTTATGGTCCCACTCCAAGCAGTCCCACCAGGAAAATACACATTTGTATTTGCTTTCCTTTCTTACAAAACATAGTGCGAAAAATAGGTTTTCAAGAAATGTTATCAAATTTCTTAATCTCCTGCACTGTGATGACCCAGAGGTAGTATTTCCAAGGAATTCAGGGATGGAAGTTGGCTGAGCTCACCTACCTACTAGAAACGATGAGCACTGGATAGCAGGAGACAGCAAAACCAAACACAAAGGTGTTGGGTTTACCTCTTTTAGAGACAAAGTTTGCAATTTATACAGAGTCATGAATTTAACAGAGATGTTCCATGCATTTACGTAAACACCAGTATTTTCTCAAGGAAAATATGACAAAGACAGTACCCAAAGGAAAATTTACTGGTAAATTAAAAACTAAGTCCTTTCTAAGCAGCTGCTTCCATCTATTACAGTGCCATAGCTGGGTTGTAAACCCACATTCCCTGGGCAAAAATCTTTGACCACACAGAGCTCTACATAAAGCCTCGACTGTACATACCAGTCCCCAGATAGTGTTGTATCCTTGAGAAGCAGATGACAGGCAGCAGACATGATAAGCTGATTCTCTCTAACTTAAGTCACTTAATCAGGTACCCAGCTTAGGGGTATGTTCTGCAGTAAAAATGAGCAGCAATTCAAATCTTAAGTGACCTAACCATTTCTCAAGGGACACCTTTTCCCTTTACTGATTATGGAGGCAGCACAGGTTAAATGAGAGCTTCAGTTAAGTATCTTAAATGTCCAGATGGTATTGATCTGAGCCCTATGTAATTGGGGCATTAATATCTCTATAGGCATGTAGCAGTGTGTGGTGCAGCTAATGTAAAAATCAACACAGAGAATGCACATGGGAAAATAAAGAATTGTGCAAGGGTTTCCTACATACCTCTGTAACCAATTTAATTTTGTCAAAAAAAGCCTCCCTGATTTCTAATAAATGTCTTTAGAATTAAAGAATGACCAGAAACACACAAGGAAAAAAACCCTGTGAGGCCAAAATAGGGTTACTTCAAGACTCTCTTCCTCGTAGATAAGTTCATAAAGTTCAGTCAGTGAACTACAGCATGAGTTTCAGGTGCTGCACAGCCTGAAGGCTACTGCCCTCTCTGCTGCTCTTCTGATCCCAGTTTTAGACTCCAGCTGGTGATCATTATTCTGGACACTAATAATATATGAATCCAGGCAGTATGAAATTCAGAAAACAGTAATAGAATGATTTGCATCAATGACCTTACTTTGCCATACACAGTAAAACTGCCTGTTGTGCAAAGAGTCTTTCCCAAGAGGTTGTTAATTTAATAAATCAGCTGATTATCAGATCAAAGCAGAGTGTGTGTGTGGGAAAGCTGTCCTTTAAAAAGTCTTGGCAGAAGTATTGGAACTCCAGAAAAGCTGGAGGAGATGAGACTAATGTTTTAAGCAACCCAGTGGTTTCTGTTTGCCTCATGATGCTGTCCAAAATGCAGCCTTTCTCTAGAAGTCAAAGGGAAACAAAAATTTTCCATTTGCAATTAAAAAAAAAAAGATGAAAAAAGTAATGCTTAAAAAGAAAAAATCAGAATGTTAACAGGAATTTTAGGGAGCATGAGATTCAAATCCTGTTTAGCTTAATTTTATGTCTTGAAAAGTAACTGATGCAGAATAGTTCAGGGGGATGTTTAAGTGACAAATCCATTTTGAGCTGGTCCTTTTTATATGCCCACTATGGGCAGAAATGGCCATCTCTGAATAAAATTCAGTACTTTGTGAAAAATACTGTAGAAGTAGTCACTAAGGCTTTTCTGAAGGTTTCTGCCTTGCCTTTGAGAATCTTATGGAGGAATTAAAAAACCTCTTCATAGCAGTTCACCAAACAAGAAGCTGGCCTGTACCAGCCAAGGATCTCTTAGTTTTCCTCCCTCAACTTTCCAGAAATCCAACAGCTTTTTGAAAAAGAGGATCACAATCCTGACCTTGAGAAAAAGGTAAGAGCTTGCTCAGAAAGAAGTCACTCTGAAAGCCAGGCCTGACCCTTGCCTGCTTCCATAGTTTTAAATCAGGGAGCCCCACTTGACAAGCTCAGGATTGAGTGGTAGCCAGGGGCTCCTAGCAAGCCTGACTCGTGCAGAACTGTGAATTTAGGCAGCTGCAGGGTGCTACAGTGGCTCTAGGATGCTGTCCTCTGAAGGTCTGTGTCTATTGCTAGCCATGCATAAGTTGTTTAAGTGATAAGGTTACACAAGCCTAGGGCTCTGAACACAATAAGGAGTAATATAATTCCTGTGAGTTAAAGACAGTAGAATTGAGAAAGATTGTATCGAGGCTTAGCCTTGCACATAAAGCCTAAATTTCCTTGCTCAAAGTCCCTCTCACACAAAGGTCAAATTCTCACAGAGTTTTATATAATTTAAAACTTAAGCTAAGTTCCACGCCTGAAGAATTTGTAGATTTTGGTTTTTAGGATGAAGAGTCATTTCTAACATATCATATTAGCACAATGGCAAAATAGGTACCACCTTTGAACAACCAGCATAGTAGAACATTCAAAAATGAGGAGAAACTCCAGGTACCATTAAAGAATTGTAAGTGAAAAAAATCAAATGAAGTGATTGCTTTAAGGTCATTCAGTAGGACATGGTGGTTTTACTGTTTGCGTTTCATCCTTCTGGCTTTCTACAATGCATAGAATTATCATGATGTTTATATGAAAAAAGGCCTACTTATAAGAACACAGTGAGTAAAGTGTTTGCATTATAAAACTACAGTATTTTAAAATCAGAACTATAAAATGGAAACATGTTGCTATATACTTATTTGATACAGAGACAGTGTCAAAAGCTTGTCATAATGTATCATGATTCTGTCATTTTTAGCCTAAGGCTGGTTGAATTTTCATGAGCTTAACTCTGTCTGAGTATCTTGTGTTTTATGCTCTTTTTTAGCTTTAGACAATTTTAGCAGTATAAATTTGTTTTCAAAAGATACAGGGAAAATTGTCACCTCTTCTGAATAACTAATGCTGCTTTAGAGAAGAAGTTGTGTGAAAATGCATAGTCCATTATTAAATATGACTGTTTTAAGGGAATGCACTTATAAAAATAATCCAAAGCAGAGCATTTTGGTATGATGTGAACATATATACATCTTGACAGGTTTGTTTTCAAATATCCCAGTATTCAACAGCACATGTTTTTGTCCTGACATTTTTGTTGTTTTAGGTGGTAAACTGTGTTAGATAAGTGTCCCCAAACAAAATGTTTTCTGTCAAATACATGAATGTTTTCAGACAACTTTTCTAAATACAGTGGTTTCTGAGATAAATATGCAGCATTTCAAACATAATATTGGGCTCTGCCCATTGCAGAATGAATTCAACTTCTGTTTAATAATGTATAGCATGAGGTAAAAGAGTTAACTAAACCTTATTAATAACATGCACAATTTTTAGTGCCCCAGTCCTCAAAGTAATACCAAATCTCCTCTGTACTGACAATGACATTAATGATAAAATTAATCAGTGTGAACAAGTTGCTTGTATTTACCAAATTAGGCTCCAAATCAACATAAATATGAAAAAGGACAGCAAAGTTTTAGTGTGTTAAACTTGACACAAAATTTAAAGTCAAAGACTTCTGAGACAAGAAGTGACAGTGGCTGGAATCCCTTTCCCTAAATTTAGGCAGAACTGGAAGATAGGCCCCTAATACCCACTTCACTCCTGGACTGCAACCCAATGTTCTTTGTATGACTACATGACTCACCAGCTGCTTCACAAACAAGTCTAAGAATAATTGCCTATAATTGCACAGAAATCACTTTTACTGCAAATCTGACAAAACTTTACTTCCATCCATCAAGAAGTCCAGTTCACTTTTGTTATGGTCTAGTCTACAATAAAGGCTATAACACATTTCTTTCAGAAGTTAGTTACTAGTGCACTCAACAGAAAGCAGGACATATAAATTCTGGAGTCAGGAACCTCTATCTTAACCATGTCACTGAATGGAAAGACCATGGAAAATTTGGACTAAATCAGATCTACCCTCTTTGTTAAAGTCAAATGGTGAACCCAGAGGAATGTAATGGGCATCAGACAGAAAGACAGGAGAATGTCTCATTCCCAGTCTTTGCTTCCACTATCTGCATTTTGTACTAGACTATTGCTACAGAGACCAGAATTAGCCCCATTAAAACAAGGAACCAAGCCTGGCCACTTCTGAGCAATTTTTCTGTCATGAGAACATTCCGTAATGTAGATTTTATTATTTTTTTAATCAAAAGCCTCCAGACAGCTGATTAGTTCGTGTTTAGTTTCCACCTTACCAGTAAGTAACATGAACTAGATTTTCTCTGCATGTCACATTTTCCTGAGAAACTAGTGATGTTTATGTAAAGGGATGTGATGCTGCTGCTGTAATTAATATGTCTCTACTGACTGCCAAGTTACTGTCTCTAAAAGACAGAGACCAATAAATATTTAAAAGTGATTTAAAGTTTGTGCACATAGTACCTGTTTTGTGGAAATCTTCATTGCTGAAATAACAGTGGGTTCCTAGGGGGAAAAAAAAAAAAGAGTTAAAATATAAAATGGGCTCTATAAACATAAAAATTCTGCTAGAATGCTATTTGCCTAACCTAGAAACCCTGAAATTAAACTAGACAGTCCTTAGTAACAGTGTTTCTTATTGTCTTTGGCAGTGGAATATTTTCTAGCTGGAAGTGAATCAGAATGCATGCACATATCCAGGCGCATCTTTGATTGCTATGTTGATTGTGGACATGCCATCTTCCATGATTATTACAGTTTCATTGTGATTACTTTGTTACTAATTTCACATCTTGAAATTAATTGCTACACTTTGTATTAAAACTACATTTAAAGAACCTGCCAGGATACATGAAATTAATAATGGTTGTAACAAAATACATAGATACTATATATTAACAGTGGTAAAACTGAAATAAGCAACACGTTTTAACCATATCAAGGTGAAAAACCCACTTGTACAAAATTTTATTCATAAGAGCAAGCCTTTGTTCCAGGTATAATCCTACTGACTGGACCACACTATTCAAGAAGTTACCTGTATTTGCAGAACACAAAACCAAAACAGGCAAGAGGTTTTCTGCACCCTGGAACACCCATTATCAACCAAATAGGTCACTAGGAGAGTCATTGCTCTCCAAGCTAAGTCCACACTTAATTATCTTAGCAAGTAGATGTCAAGCCAATACCTACTTTCTTACCTGAGAAGCTGTAGGAAATATTTAACAAAATGAGTATATTTAGATCTGATTAAAGGACTGTTACTCCTTTTAGTCCCAGATGCTTGAATGGATTTTAATCCTGAGAGTAAAAGTGGCGTAGTTCAGTTACAAAGTGTGCACATCAACACTGTATGAACTTTATTCCATCTAAAAATATGCTATTGATCCCACACATCATACTTTTGGTTATGTACATTAATAAAGTCCTTATTAATCTTTTATATTTGTGTAGCTTTCAACTTGCTTATCCTGAAAGAATTTGATATGGGTCAGTGGATGTTAAGCATGTGGACTTGCCTTTAAAAATGGGTGAACAGAACTTATATTAGAAAGCACCAATTAAGTGTAACATTTGAAGGAAAATTGAACTCATTAGTTGTTTGCTCAGCTGTTCAGAGAAATATTGCACAAATGGGGGTAAAAGAAGCACTTGTTATCAATGTAACAGATATGGAAGACTTTCTATTTTGTGGAATTATAAAGGTATTGTATTCAGCACATTGTAGTTTAAACATTAGAACACATTGTTCATGATGCACATAAACACTTCAGTAAGTAAAGAAAATTTACATCTGCTTAAGGTACATGCAAAATATGTTGCAAATTCCATATTGAAAGATCCATATCTTATGCACACAAATGCTGCTTATTCCACTGAAGTACATTAATGCCCTCTTTAAAGCTTAAGTACATGCCAAAGGAGATAGATAAGCATCCAAGTAAACCAGAACACCAAAATCTTTTTGTGTAATGAATACACATGTAAAGTAAAATACCAGGTTTGAATTTGTAATTAACCATTCTACTTCTGTAAAGCCTTTCTGAAATAAAACTTTCACTCCATTTATTTTCTTTCTTTCACTTTTATATTTCTCTGATCTCCTTTAGCTTGGCAATTCTACTTGATTTAGGGAAGAGATTCATACATTGCCAACAATTGCCAAATTACCCTGCATTAATGTAATGACTTTTGCATGTATAAGAAAAGAAAAAAAGCTGTGAGCCACAAATTACTTGTCTCATTTTCTCCTCATAGTTTCAATTTTATTTTTCTGTTAAAAAAACAACAACAAAAGCCCCTAAACCCAGCAACAATGAGAAAGAAAAAAACCCCACATTTCTGTCCTCAAACCCCCCACGGATTGCAGAAACAGATGCCCATTTTTCAGTGGTATCTTGCACTCAAACCAGCGCTGTGTGAGATTGACGCCAGTTAAGGCAAGACTGCCCATAAGAAATAATATTGAAAATAATAATAAAAAGATATACAAGCCCTGTTTAGACATGCTGTGTCTGTTCAGAAACTAAAGGTAAAGGAATGGCAAGTGAGCGTGATGAGGACATGGTGGCTGGGCCCCTGGGGCAGGCTGGAGGCACAGTCCTTGTCAGCACATCTAGAGTGAGAGGCCATGCAACATGGGATTCTCCAAGCATGCAAGCATCATCTTCACACTGTCAGATTAACCTCAAATTCCCAGCTAGCTGTCAACCCCCCAAAGCCTGGAGCCTGTGAAATGGTGCCATAAAACGGCACTGACAAAAAGAATAACGTGGGGAATGTAAATGATTCGTTGTTGTGTACAAAACGTAAGAGATCCCTGGGTTCTGTCTGGAAAGTGTTTGAAAGGTTTACTCAGACTCCACTTGCACGAGTGCCTATGGGATGCCTTATTTTTTAGGTGGCTCAGACAGGAAAAATGGAAGAGATTGATTTTACAAAAAGGTACTAAAGATTTGGGCGTGTTTATGGTGTTTTGTGTCAACCCATGAAAATGAGACCTTAAAGTCATGAAAATACAAACCCTGTGTTTTCCAGATTATTAGGCAAAAGAAATATGTGCAGATCACTGTTTTTCTTAAATTATCTTCCTAGTTTCATTATGCTCATAGTCTGAATAGTGTTAAGAGTTGATGCAACTATGAAATTTGTGTATTGCATAACTCTGGGAGAAAACAGACAGGCATTATTCCCAGACTTGCACAGGTACATATTTAAGTACAGCATGTAACAGCTCTAAGATTCAGAGATACTAATTTACTTTTAAAATCACAAAACAAGAACCCAGAATGCTCTTTCTTTTATCATTAAACTCCAGCTAGCACTGGAAGTTTCAAGGTTTATTTTGACTAGTGTCTGGGTCTCTAAATGACAAGCTAATTAGAGGAGTATGCCAGGCTATTCCTTGGCTAGACTGCAAGAAGTTTAGTTTGCAGCTGTCCACAGAGAAATCTATAACCTGACACTTGAAATTTAGCTGCACTTACCCGAAAGACTGTCATTTCCTCCAGCAAGACTTCTTCTAATTCATGCCAAGTCTCCTTAGGAATTGAAACCACTTTAAGAACTGTTCCAACATCTTGAGAAGGAAAGAAAAGAAGAAAAAAGAAACCAAAAGTTTTCAGGTGCTTAAGATGCACACTTCAGTTTCAGAGGAGCCAGAGTTTCTTGTAGCATGTAATTATTTCATGTATCAAGACTGTGAAGCTGTGTATCTCCAAGCAATTGTTCAAAATACCAACTGCTATTTAAAATAACTTAGAAAAACACTGAATTTCAGCAGGCCATTTCACTGAAGTCTTTCAATTATCAAAATGCAGCAAAGAAGATAAATACTACCATAGTTATTAAAGAATGAAAAGGACTGAAATACCATTTAACTGACAGTATAACATGACGGATGTTTCAGTCATTTAACTAAGGAAGGAAATGCACTAAATTTACCCAGGCATGTTTTATTGTCCATTTTGAATATGATGTTTGTCATTCTTAAAATGCACATGAGGATGCTGTCAGAAGGCTCGTATGGATATAGAAACATCTGGACAAATGTTGTTAGACAGATGAAGCTGTTAGATCTCTTAAGTACATGAGATCTTCCCCATGTCAAACAAAGTGCCGAAGATGCATAAGCCCCTTAAGGCATCTATATTTCTCTCTGTGTTAGATAATGGTCTTTGCTGAGGGGTAAAAAGCAATACAACTTGTATCTTCTGTTTAGAAATAAATGTGCGTCAGCATTTTAATACTATATCCATTTACATTCTTGGAGTTTTGCAATTGGCTTTAACACTAACAAGGCCAACGCTTGAAATTCCAGAGCTGCAGCCTTTGGTTTTATGAACATGGTTGAGACATAAAACCACCTTTGTTTTACAGCTTCTGCATCTGTGATTTATTTGTTTGTTTCTATGAACAGAATTTTCAGGGAACAAAAACAAAACAAAAAAAAAGGAATCATTTCTAGGCTGGTGCACATCACTCCAGACTCTCTGAAATGGAAACACTCTGCATGTGACTTTTCTTTTTAGCCAGCCAAGTCTACTGCCATGTAAACCTATCACTGGAATAACAACTATTTCCCTGAGGACTTTTCAAGTTGTACATTCTACTGCAGGAAAATATATGGCATTTTAAATTAATAAATTTCTCAACATAACAGAACTATGGACGTCCACATTTTCAGAACAGCACTGATTTCACAAAATCAGAAAATATTTTGTGCATATATATAATTTGCGTATTAGTTGAAACTTCCGATTAAAAAGATGACAATGCATCACTTCTGTATTGAAAATATGTGTAAAATTAGAGTAAATAGATTACACAGGTTGAAAATTTTTTTATAATGTGACTAACATAAAAGCTATTGATTTCATGAGAAAATTCTTGTATTTCGACTTAATTACCTGAATTTCAATTAAAATATTCTAGAAATCCTGGAATATCATGTAGAACTGAGATTTTTCATTTTCCCATCTGCTCTCCTTTAAGCAGATGTTGGTTTCTTAGTACATACTTTTGGAAGTCTAGAAATAGGTGATTTTTTTTTCCCCCATGAAATATGTACCTCACTGCTTTCTTTCATTAGTCACAAATTCATAA
The DNA here is from genome assembly GCA_009867235.2 of Psittacus erithacus. Lineage (NCBI taxonomy): Eukaryota > Metazoa > Chordata > Aves > Psittaciformes > Psittacidae > Psittacus > Psittacus erithacus. Next base: position 87,967 of record WYDI02007358.1, read on the forward strand.
GATTCTTTTTAAAAGGAAAAAACATTTTTTTCTAAAAAAAAAATAAAGAAAAACATAACTTCCTATCTAGGCTGCTACATGTACAACCTCAACTAATAGATTATACTAGATAAGTGTTCTTGGAAGTGGTTTTCATTATGGTTACTGCTACTAATTGAATATATTTAATTCAATGAATATTGAGACCAATACAGAGCAAATGCAACATAAACTTTAAACCAAGATGAAAAAAACCCCCACATTTCTACAACAAAATAATTCAGAACAACAGATAATTTAACATTAGTTATATTTGGAATTTAATGGATGAGTTAATTTCCTTAATTATTCTGGTAATTTGATGACTGTGCTTTTGAGGAAAATGCATTCTATGGGTAAAAGAAGAGAACTGTTATCGAATAAATATAACAGTGTGGCAATGTGTCATGATTGTGCTCTATGTTGGACTGTGCCCTCAGTCACAATGCAGCAAATGCATTGAAAATTCCTGAAATAAAAGGGGATTTTTGATAAAACAGCAGAAGGGAAACCATGGAGCCTGATCACAGCCTCATCAGACTTCAGCTTCCTACATAGCGTTGTTTCAACAAAAGGTCTGACTTTGAAGTGGATCCTGCAACAATTACAGTTGCTTGATGCTCAAGAAAGCCTCTGAGGTCAAAGACACACTGTGTTAATCACTACAGCGACTCTGGTCAGGCCACAGGTACCAAAGTGGGGCTTTATCTAAGTTCTAGATCAATTTTTACAGAGTAGTATTTCAAACAATTTCACACAAATGGAATCGGGCTTCTCCTTTAGGATCAATAGGCTCTGCTCAGTAAGATAAGATTACCGTTATTAATTTGTTTTACTGACAGATGTACCCTGACTGTGCCAAATGATCCCAAACATTAGACACTCAGGATATGCATTAAGTGCATATCTTAAATCCTGTTTTTTTCCTGATACAATTTCAAGCATGCTGATATGATTTTACTTCCATTGTGAAACACACTGGTACAATCACAGTGGGAAAGAAACTGCTCAGCTAAAGGTTTCACCCACAGGAAAGGAAAATGTGACCACACTGCATGGCTATTAATTATGTTGTGTTCAATTATCATCAGTCATTCAATGGAAAGGATTAAAAAGTGTTTCTTCAACATAGTGAAGTTCAGCAGCATGTGGGAATAATGTAGATTGGTGCAAAAGCAATGAGAAAATACAGAGAAATATATCTAATCTGATGGGACAGATGTGCACAGAAAAATCTAGTCATACCCCAGGGAGCTTAATTCTGGTTCTCTCATAGGTTCAGATCATCATGTGGGAAACTGGACTGTAACTAGAGTCACTAATCTGCTCCCGACTTGTTCTTTGCTTGGGGAATATGCAACACACGCTGATTGTGTATCTGTTTCTGGTTCCTTTGACTTTGACCAGTCAGCTCAGTGCAGCTTTCTGGCAGAAGGCAGGCAGGGCCTCAGTTCTGCCTCTTTTCCTTTCCCATGCATGGAAGATGCCCTTTCCTCATTCTGAAAGCTGCAATAAAGATAGTAAGCTCCAGGGAGTACAGAACATCTTTTGCGCTCCTGCTCCAAGCGTAAGTGTTGTAGTGCCTACTCTCACTCCATGAGGGTATAACCTCCTGCTGCAAAAACAACAGTTTCTATGGACAAAAGTAATACGTCAAGAAACAATAACACTGCACTTACAAAGCTTGGGTTTTGGTGCTGAAATCTCCTTTGGCAAGTGCAAGTAATAATCTTTCAATAATTTTCTTACATTTCCTGGGCACAACTACCAGCAGTGTTGGATGGGTTCCAGAGCAGTTACCATACACCTGAATATTACTGGTTACAGGAACTGAGTGCCTAAATTCCCAGCTCAAGGGTAAGAGCTAGGTATCATTGAAGCTCTTTCATAAGGACAGCTTGCCTTACTAATTTAGATGAGAAATATTATACATAATGATATCTAAAAGCTATAGCCCTGGTTTAAGCTCATCTTCCTGTACTGTCTGAAAATAGACAGGAACTTCTGTGTAACTATTCACCTTAATCCAATAGAGGTCTTGAAGAAAGTACAGTGAATCTCTCTCTGGAAGTACTTATCTCATTCCCTTGCAGAAATCAGTGCATCTTAGACTGAATGCCTAACTTTGGTGAGATAAATGCCATCTCTTGTGCTCAAGAAATCAGGTCCTTATGTTTGTTCAGCATCATACTCTGGACACTGAAGGGCTTTTCCCCTCACATTTCAAACAAGGTGATTATTGTCATTATTTTTTTCTTCTGGGCTAAAAGCAGGTCATAGACAACTTCTTGAAAGGCACAAAACAGTCAATTGTAGATGGCACCAAAGTCTCCAATGTGTGATGGAAAATATATACGTTGTGTAAAATCATATGAAACTACTTTTCAATGTTTTATGGAAGAATGTATTGTAGCACTAGTATCTAATAACTCAGTTTGCAGCTTTAAAGAGATGGAATGCTTTTTGCAGAGCTGCATTTCCTGCAGTAAATGTTCTTAATTGCTATGCATGCACTGTGTTTGGCACACAAAGCTTCATCAGCTCTCAGTTTAGTCATAATATAATTCAGACATCAACATGAAAGATTCCTTGAGATTTACTGCTTTGGAAATCTGACCCCAGGTCCAGAGTACCAGAACTGTGCTTAAAGCAAGTAAAAAAATTGGAGCGTTGTAAGACAGACAGCCAGAGAGATATTTTTGGTCCAAAGCTGAAAAGAAATGGTGAGGTTTTGGTTTGATTTGTTTCGACTTCATGATGCCAATGTCTAATTACTAGCAATTATGTTCAATAGAAGTTTTAAGTACTTTTATTCAACGTAACTGAAACACTAGCCAACTAATAGAAAATCTTCAAAGGTGAAGAAGCAGATCCACCAGCTGCTAATCGGCATAGTCTGAGGCCACTAAAACTATTCTGAAGCCACTGTATGCCAGCTGATTTCTGGTCACTATTATTTCTCATTATTGCCTTTCTGGAACAAAATGTCTTTTCTGAGTCCGTATTTCCACTTTTATAAAATGCCCAATCTGTGTGATTATGCAAATGCTTTGGAAAGGATGTCATGTTTGTATTTGAATATCAATGCTTCTTAAAACATTTTGTGTGTGCCAAGTATTTTCATCTTAAGTAAAATGATGCACTCTTCTGGCATAAGAGCTGGGCATCTTAAGGCAATACCTGAAACACTTGAAAGGCACACAAGACATTTCCCATACCTGGCTGCTTGCCCCATTCGTGTTAATACTTCTTTATGCTGCACTTCAAAATGGGTACCTCAAAAGACTCATTTTAATACTAAATTAGAATTAATGAGGCAAGATATTTCTAATAAAATTCCCTAATAACAGTAGCTGAAAAGACAGGAGTTTGATCTTAATCCAATTGGCAAAGCTCCTAAAGGATTAAGCTATGCAGGCTACAGCCTGAACCTGTAACAGTGAATGGATATAAGAAAGACCTCCCCACATGCACAGTTTTGAGTCTTACCCCAAATTTTCATAGGTATACAACATTCTGCATGTGTTCTGTCCTGCAGAGTATGAAATTTTATCTGCTCTACGTCTCCATAATGCCTGGAGGAGCATCCAGTGTAGATTCAAGACTTTTTACCTGTGCCAATGAACATGACGTCATATTGGCCATCTTCTGCATCTACTCGATCTACTACTATCTGTGTGAACTGGTAATCCACGTCTGTTTTGATCATGATTGGACGGTTGTTGATGGGGAATACTGGGTTGTACATGGCTGGATGACTTCTTGCAAATGTTATAACTTCATCAGGAAGGTCTTTGGTGGAATCAAAGCCTCCAAATGTTTTACTGGGGCACTGGAAATAGAAAAGGAAATATTTTTCATTTTATTTATCAAACACTAGAAACGTATTAGAAATCAATTTCATTACAAACATCCCAACTAATGCAGTCTACAATTAAATAGGAGAGGGCATCTAAATGTGCCATGAAAGACAGAAAAAGTTTATTCTGTCAATAAAAGTATCATTTTTTTTCATTTTGGATTTAAATCAATATGATTAACACAATGTAAATTATCCTAATACATAATTTTTCTTACTACTATGCAGCGCAAAAGAATTTTCACTCGTTTACTGATTAGTATTAGCCTTTAACTGGCAGAAGGAAGAAATCCTGAAATATCTAAAATTATTCAACATGAGGCATGCAATTTCAATATTTAGTTATGCATGCAACACAAAATTAATCAATTATGCCACCATCTTATTTCAAAGTATTGTCTTCAGAAGTTGTCTGGAAGTCAATTCCTATCTGAGGAATCAAATCCTTTAATGCTGGGACAATTCCCTGTTCTACTGACTTCTCAAACTCCTGCTTGTCTCAACAAGCCTGTGTCATCCACATAGACCCAATAATACAGAACCATAGAATACTAGGTTGGAAGGGACCTCAAGGGCCATCTGGTCCAACCTTTCTTGGATCCTGTTAACGTTAAATCAAATCAAATGAGTCATGCCCTAAATTTATATCCTTTTCTCCAATGATTCTAAAGAAAGCCTATGGTAAATGTTGCTGATGATACTGTCCACGTGAACAATTAGGTGAGAAGAGTCTTGCTACAGAACTGAAATACCTCCTCACTGTTGCATAATGCACAATGTCCCTGTGGAATGAATCTGGTCCCCATGAAGTAATACAGTAAAAAGTCCCTTTGCTCATATTCTCCCAATGTGAGCAAACAATAGAGGCTGAAATGGGAAAAAGAGGTAAGACCACAGCTTTGGTAGCCACAAGAGGATTCTTCCATTTTCACCTACCACATGTTTCCCTCAGAGACTTGAGGACTGTGGCTAATCACCACCATTTTCCCACATCTCTTCTGTAGAACTGGTGTTTCTTGAACAGTATCGGTAGTGTGTTAGTAACATTGAATATATGAAGAAAATGAGCTACAATGGCATTAAATCACTAGTCCAAAGATACTCAGCAAAGAACTTGGTGTACCACACACCTAATTTGTTCATATACCTATTGAAGACATGTAAAACACTGAAACCCAGTTGACAATATGTTGTGGCTTTTGAACCTGAAATATAAACAGCTGGTGTTAAAATGACCTAGATAATTTGCCCTTTATATCCATATATACAGTATCTTCCAATTAAATTAAAAACCTAGAGGACAACATCTTATTAACCAAGAATCCAGACCTTGCAGGATGCTCAGCAGAAGAAATCAATTGTCTTTGCTATCACCTTGATCCAAATTATTAATAATTCATCAGAAATGAAATTAAAAAATCAATGTTGTCAGAAGGAGTAGTTGTTATGCTCAGCAAAGGGACGCTTCCACCATGGACACATAAAGTGTAAATTCTCCATTTTTGGCATATTTGTTAGTAAGCAAATTCCTGCAGTCTTTTCCATTACATGATATGGAAGGGAGGAAGGGAGGGAAGGAGAATATTTGATTACTGCATGTGGAGCAGACTAAGCAAAAAGCAAGTTATCTACTTTATTGTGACAACATTTTTCAACCTTTTTATAATTCTATGTTCTTACTCTTTTGTGCAGAAATATTACAAAGAGAAAAGCAGACAGGCTATTTATAAACATTGGTCAAACAATTGCATGTCTAAAAACTTGTGTTTAAAATTTTACACTTCAATTTGAAGTTTGCTTTACATCTTGATTAACATTCTAACTAGAGTTCAATACTAATTACTCAGATTAATTAGATAATGATTAATTAAATAATGCATATAAAGTGCTTCAAGTATAACAATCGCTACACAAGAACTAAGTATTGTTAGTTGCAGCTGGACAAACATTAAAAAAAAGAATTATATGAATATTAATTTCTATTTTTAGTAAAAGAATTTCAGCTGTGTTTCAATTGCTTGAATGTTTACTTTCTGGCTTATTAGAACAAAGGCTTTTACTTGCAGCAAGGTTGACCAAGATATATATTATGCAGAAAAATCATAAAACTAGAATTAGTGTCATAATTCTATGTGTTTAAATTAGAATCCGAATTCTGAGAGCCAGATTACTCCTTGGATCCCCTGCTTTTCTGAGAATAAAAAAAAAAGTTACTTTGTGTCTTTACTTCTGAAGTTTAAAGTGCATTGCCAGGACTAGGCTATGGCTCAGATTCACCCCACTTCGCATTAGGAAGCTGAGTAAGATGAAATCAAACTCTCTGTCTTTTCAATTGAGTGAAATGGGCACCACCAGCAGGTGAGATTTAGCCCACCAATAGTCTAAATTGCTTGCAGAGGAATCTCAATTCACAGGAATCACACAGAATCACAGAATCATTAAGGCTGGAAGGAACCTCTGAAGGTTGTGAAGTCAAAGAACAGAATGGAACAGAGTGGAACGGAATGAAGCGAGGCAAAGCAGGATAGAACAGCCCAGGCCAGGCCAGGTCAGATGAAATGAAACAAGATGAGATGAGACGAGACCAGAGAAGAGTACGCTAGGCTAGACTAGACTAGTTGTCCTTAAGAGGACAGTGCTGCCACGTTTACTTATTTTACAATCCCAAAACCAGGAAATATAACAAAGACATCATCCTTGATGCTAATGACAGGCCTGGTTTTGGTATCAGTGAGTCTAGGTCAAGCTAAAAGGTGCTTTATCAGAGCTCATGCTTATATGCTTCATCAATCCCATTGGTAGCAAGGAAATGAACAGGAAGTTTTCAGGTGCCAAAAGATAGGCATAAATACAAATATTCTGAAAAGGTTCAGAGAAATAAGCATGATCCTGGATTCAAGCAGAGTCAAAGAACTCTTGCATTTAACATCCATCCACTTCTAATTCTTTGTCTCCAGTATGCTGTCAGGGGTTTTGATCAGTCAGGAGGAGGTAGCTATGCTATCCCCTCCTTGGCCTATTAGGGAATCCAATATAAATCTATAGCTACCATTTGGAAGGAACAAAATGTTCTTTGCTCATAACTGAAGATAGACTCTTGGTACCATGAAGCAGAGAAACCCTGAGCTCTGTAGCTGAATTCACAGAAAGTCAGATACAAATTCAGGATGAGGTACCTCATTCAAGATGAGGTACCTCATTCAAGATGAGGTATACACAAAAATCTTCTCTCCTCTCCCAAATATTGTTAAAAGGTTAAAAAAACCCCACGCAACCAAACAGCAACAAAAAAACCCCATCCCCAAAACAACTGAAAAACCCCCAAACCCCAACCCAAACAAACAAACCAATCCCAAGTCTCATAGATCTTAAAGGAAAAATCCTGGCAACTTCTTTGTTAAATGTGAAGCTGATGTAGCACTGTGTACAAAGCTTTCTGACTTGTCAAAAGAACTATTAACTTTCCTTTTACTTTACTCATACTGGGCAAGTCACCAGATGCTCAAGAAGTTTACTGGCTCCTCACCTACTAAATTCCTCAGATAATTCAGCACTGCTTAACTGCAGTACGATCTGGAACTGATTCACTGTAAGAAGCTCAGGTTTTGTTTTCCCTTCCCTTTCCCCATTTCTTGGAAAAGGAAGCCCCAAGTCTGACATCTAATCAAACTTAAAAAAAATTTTAACTTTATTCTCAACAGGATTTCAAAGCCATCGAAAATGCACCCAAATTTTGTTTAGAAAATAGCTCTCATTTTAAAATTAAGTTTTATACTACTGGTTAGGATTTTAGCAACTGTGAGGAAAAAAACCCATCTTTTTCAAAATGGTCATCACCAGGATTAAAGTCACTGGTGGTGGGCTGGGAGAACCTGATGACCTCAGCCACTAATTAACATCACTTACAGTGGCACAGCCTCTTGCACTACATGATGTGACTGCAGTAGAATAGTATAGTTTGGGATCACATTCACACTTAGGCAAGAAACATGTTACAATGAAATCTGACTATCTTCGCACTTTCTTTGTGATCTTAATATGTTATGGTGAAATTATAAGCATAAAATCCACTCTGAGAGGGTGATCATAAAGAAAGTATATACAACTTAACTGTATTTCCCTACTTTGGCAAAAGATGGCTGGTTTAGGTCACTCAGCCACTTAGGGGCTAGATCTGAGTCCCAGCTTTTCTGCTAGTTCTCAGGAACTTCCCATTCATTACTTCTCCCTTATGGATTTCAGTTCAAGACCCTCAAACAAGTCTTGAGATAACCTACAGGTTCTGAAGCAGGCAGAGCTGCACTGCCATCCTCTAGGGCAAGTATTTGAGTTGTGCATTCAGAATTTCAGTAACAGAGCTGTGTTTAATCTCTGCTGAAGGATGAATGTAACAGAGCCACTGCATGGCAGTCAGTTATCTCAGTCTGTTTCCATGACAGAAACATGTAACCTTCTTTGTCTGATGTTTTACATAGTATCTATTATTTGCCTTTTGTCTGGAAATGTTAATAAATACTGGAATCAAAGAGGAATACAAATAAACAGAATAATAAACACTAACTTATTCAGTCAGACTGAAAAGAAGGTGATATTTGCTATACAAACAATACAAAAAATTCTACTCATTCACATTTTCCATGGGGATGTAAAACTATACAACTTATAAATAAACCTCTGACATATCAGCATTAACTATAGTAATTAAAAAAAAGAAGTTCAGCATCAAATGAGAAATTAAACCTCTCTAATGCTGCAGAGCTTGTATTTTAACTCTAGAAAAAGTTAGCAATCCCTTTAGCAGTTGTTGGAGGGAGTGAGGAGCGCTGGGGAATCTGAATGTGAGGCAGACACTGTTTTCTTCTACTTAAGAAATCATTCTCATTTGGCTGAGCGTACACATCATCTAACTGTTGGAGATCAGTTGAAAGGTCAGGTTGAAAGAACAATTTCAAAACACAACAAACAGAAGTAGAAAACCTGATGATTTAGAAGAAGGGATCAAAATTATTCCTGTTTTTTTTTTTTGTGGCTTATATTTATGGAGTTTTTTAAGGAAATATTATAAACATATATTATTTACACCTTGATATGTTCACATGTGTATATATATATTTAATTTCCAGCAATGCTATTTCAAAACTTAAATAGGCCAAGCTGATTTATACTAGTTAAGGAGCTACCCCAATGTATACAATTAATGTTTTTTTCATAGCTATCCCATCATTTTAGCCTACTGCTAATTTCAGAGGCTGTGAAATATTTCTAAAATGTGATGATATCAGTTGGGAATTGTAAATATGGATGTCTTAGATACACTGATATTTTAGTCTTTCACAAACTAGAAACAGAAAAATGGGTAGAAGCACAGATTTCCTAAAATGCCAGTGGAAATCAGAAATTACTGGAGTCACTCTGTCATCCATTGCAGAAATATCTGTCTTATTGCACTAGATTTAATGTCAAGAACAATTGAAAGTTTCTTAACAGCCAGGCAGATGCTCTGTTTTCTGTTCATTCTCACTAAGAATGGCTTAGCCAATATCTGGAACAAAGACAAATTCCAAGGAAAGGATAATGCAGAGTAATTTATTAAACATATGACCTTCAGTAATGTTCTCCAGCCATTGCACAAACTTCTGCTGAAGTTGTTAATATAAATGCCAAAACTGAAATCCAAATGAAGCTGTTACTGCAGTTTCATACTTAACAAGAAAATCAATACAATTTGGATCTGGAGGAACTGTTTGTTTTCCCTTCTGCCACCCTAGCCATTTCATCATCTTTTTCAGTTTCTTTCATGGATCTCAGCTCAAGGACCATAAAATGTACAATGTTTTTCCTTTTGAGATTGCTGTATTTCTTAATGTACTTACAGTTCCTGGTCGTGGATATGGCACTCGCCCTTGGTAAGGAACCCACTGGTAGTTTGGACCATCTCGGTGGGCATAGGGACCAAGAAATACCCTCCTGACATCAGTCATGCTGTACATACACACAGCCGACCCCTTAAAGATATTACTAAAAATAAGGGAAGAAGAAATCAAATCAGGTTCTTTAAATTACCAGCTGGTTTAATCGAGTGGAAGACATATGGGAATAGCAGCCTGTTGCTTTCTAATTTATTGCATGTGCCGGTTATCAAAACTTTGACATGCTCTCAGAGCGATCCTAACTCACCTCCTGTGAAAGTTCAGCGTAACTGATACAATCTCTCAGACATTTTCCAAAGTAGATGGCTGCAATTCCATTCTTTAAAACATACTGTCCCCAGAAGGGCAAACTCCCAATTTCAGTAAAATTCAACAGGGCTGTCCCAAGAGGACTATTTAGTTCTTTCCTACACTTCACATTTCTTCACTTATCTTAGCAGTCTCTTCCGTCACTTGGGCAACACACACAAACTTCAGTGCTGTTTCTTACCTTGAGATTTCTTACAGAGGACAGTAAGGAGCTGTAAATCTCCTTCTTCCATGCCTGGTTATCACTAGAAACATTCTTTCTGTTTAAAAACTAAAACTTTTGTTCGCCACAGATAAATGCGGCAATGCAACTACTACTGCCAACCATCCTCAGGCAGGAGCTACAAGTATAGTTTTGTTCTTGGTGAAAGCATAATGAAACCAAAACACTCAAGTCACAGTTATATGTGATTCAATAACAGAATTTCTGAAAGATCATTAAACTTTCCAGTTTTCAGCAATATTTCTTACTAATATCTCTGTGAGTAGCCAATTTCCCACATCACAGATTTTCTAATTTATCCTGCCCCCAGGCAAGCATATTTATCCTTGTGCTTTTCCAGGTCTGTGTGGAAAGGGCTACAAATTCTGATCCCACTATAAAAAGCCAATTCAACAGCAAGAACAGCCTATGAACTTTGCGATTACTAGCTTCAGAGTGTTGATGTACATTGTTCATAAGAAACCTAATTCATTACTTCTTACTGCCACTGACTTCTCAGTTCAAAGATTAAGAAAATTCTGTGTCTCTTAAAAACATTTTTAACAAAGAGACCTCTTTAAAACAAGCAGCCACCCAAGTTTCCATGCAAGTAAAATGATATGTTCTGTACCTGGAAGTTGTAAACACTCCATAGACTATTGGATTTTTAGGGTCTTTTGAGTTCATTAGGAACACATCCTCTGTAACAATAACAATAGATGGAAAAGAAAACTAAGTTCAATTCATATGTATAATACTTGAAAACATTTCTGTATGCAAAGCCATTTCTGCCACTTACGTAATTCATCAAAGTGTGTGTCAATGCCATTGGGTCCTGGCACAGAACAAATCAGACGTGCTTTGAGGAAAGTCGTCCATTTGTTTACAAGGCTTCTGTGTCCACCAAAGTCATTCTAATAACAAAAGCATTTTGCATGAATATCTAGTAACAGTCTTTGTTTCAACTATCCAAACAGTACAAAGATAATATAGTAAATAACTACAAGATGCTACTTACAGAAAACAGAGAATTCACCTTCTACATACAAAAGCATTATTTTGTTGTCAAAGACACTAATTCTGAATTACTTAAATTCTAAACTGTACTGTGACGTATTTCATAGCAGCAAATAACAAAAAAAATAATTAAAGGCAAACCTAAACTTCTTTATATATTATAATACATACATAGCCAGGCAGACTATCGTACTCCAGAGCAACCAGGCTGCCAGGTCCTGGTAAAGCTGAAGGGGTTTATTACTCTTAACTGGTAGCAACAAAGTAGAAATGTCAGTCAATAAAGTAGGTCAAAATGCCGAACAGTTGGATCAGTTGTACAGCTGCAAAACTTACGAATAAAGCGTCCCAAGGACTCCATACTTACAGGTAATTGGTTTTCAAGCAGCTATCTCTGATTTTGAGGAGGTAAATGGAAATTGTGCTTATGGATTAACATGAAATTTTACTGCAAACACCATAGTTGCCAAAGCTACAACACTGATTAATATAATTTCATTTGTATAAATCTTTTCAGAAGTCTGTCAGAAAAATATCTGGACGCATATCAGTGCGGATGAGTGATTCAATCTGCAGTCATTAAGGGTCTTCTGAATGGTTGCCCATTTCTAAAACTGAGCTTAAACAAAAATCTTCCTTTGCCTCTATTTTAAGGATTTTCATTAATGTGGGAATGAAAAGGTATTAACATTCCCTCAAAAAGTGAATTCTTCAGATTTTTTTTGCCTACCTGGAAGTATCACGTTTCCTGCAAAAGATTCTCTCTTTTGCAAACGCATTCTAAGCCTCAGAAGATGCCTCTGACTTCTTAAACAAAAAAAAAATCAGTTTGTGAAGCTTCCTCAAACAGAAAAAAATTAATAGTATACCTTTGAATATTTTTCAGCTGGAATGATCTCTGCTTTAGCCCAACGCCAATGTTAATACTGAATAATTTATGGGCAAGAAAACAGAGTTGCTAAAATCACTTGCAAAGCGTCCTACTAAGTGTTTTCAATCTCACATAAAGAAATCATCATTTTACCTTGCAGATCTGCCCTATTCTGGCATGAGTGGCTTTTCCAGTGTGCTCTCCATCAATTGCATTTTCACGGAAGAAGAAATAGATTTTGTCATCTTCTGGATTGTCACTCTCTGGTATCAGGTGAGCACTAATAAATCTAGGATCTGAGAAGATAATGCCATTGTGCCTGTTATTACTTCATGATCTGAGTCATCTGCCTTCCTTACATAAACAGTGATTTTGCTTCTGAAGAATCAATTTTTGCATTGAATGGCAAATATAGCTATGTTAGGTACATCATCATTCATTAACATGACAGGTATCTACATTCCTCTTATTTTTAACACAGAAAGGTGTTTTCTACAGATATTTAATGAACAAAGATCTTAACTTTGTTATTGGAGCAATTAAACATTAATGAAATCTCCTTACAAATGGTTTTATAATATTACAGCATGGATTCCTAATTCCAAGTATTTATTACTGACATTTGTTTCTCTGGATGTTTTGACTTTTCTGCATGTGTCACATATAAAATGAGAGAATTACTGACAAAAAATGTAATACTCCTAACTTGAGCAATAACCATACATCTATAAAGAATTTTGCATCTAGAAAGGTATTAATATGATACTGTAAAAAAAAATTAGTTTAAAAATATAGTTTTGATTGATATTGCCTACTTCTACACTATGATATTCCAAACCCTAATACTTTTCCCTTGTTTTCAGAACAAGGGGTAATGGGTTAAAACTTAAACAGGGGAAGTTTAGACTGGATATAAGGAAGAAGTTCTTTACTGTAAGGGTGATGAGGCACTAGAATAGGTTGCCCAGAGAAGTTGTGAATGCTCCATCCCTGGCGGTGTTTAAGGCCAGGTTGGACAAAGCCTTGGGTGACATTGTTTAGTGTGAGGTGTCCCTGCCCAAGGCAGGGGGGTTGGAACTGGATGATCTTAAGGTCCTTTCCAACTCTAACTATTCTACGATTCTATGATTTATGAGTTTCTATTCAAATTGTTGAAATACTTTGTCTTGTCATAGACAAACTTCATTTCTTGACAGTTAGAGTTACAACATTATTTGGTGAGAAGGACTACACATCAAGAAATGAAAATACACAAAATGCAGGCATACTGATCAGTTATGTAAAAAATGGTGGAAAGAAGTTTTAGGAGAGAATTCTATAGAAATTGTAACAGCAGATTTATACCAGTGGCGAATCAGACTCATCACTGTATTTTACAGAGATACTTCAGCTGGTATCTTTCACTATATTTAGAAAAAGAAGACATATCCAACAGATTTACCAATCATCTGCTTTATAACCATTTTATGTCCTTCTGGGGTAATTAACTGTGAACTATATTTAACTACTCAGAGTCCTGTTCCTATGTGGAATTATAAGCTATTTTAGTGTCGTGCATTAACATCATTTCAGTGTATGTTTATTGCTATACAGTCACGGAAATAATGAACTGAACTTTTTTTTGCCAGTTTGCACTAGTTGTCCTGTGAAACCCATTGCCTTACTAAGGATGGCAGTGTTCGTAAGCAATGTATCTTGATATATGCATGTATATGTTTAGATGTTTCTATTATATGAGTATGTACTACAAAATTTTGTGTGTGTGTATATATATATTCTTATGTACTTTGTGTGTATATATTCTCCTGTACTGTCTCTGTGTGTGGATGTATATATATATACAGTACATGAGAATGACCATACTGCCTTAGACCAAGGTTTATTTAGATCAATATACAAACTTGACATTGTCCAGAAGTAATTATTTGGGTAAAGAAAGAATATAGTAAGTAGAATATAATATAGAATATTCCCAGAATAATCTCCCTTCTTCCAACTATTTTCAGTGTAGCTGGTTGCTTTCTCTGTGCTTAGTAATTCTCAATAGATTTTTCATCCAGTACCAGTTTAGACTCTTCTTGAACGTATACACATTTCCAGCATTCAGAGTGTTCTTTTGGAATTTGTTCCTTACATACACAATCTAATGAATTAAAACTTCTGATCTTGTGTTTTGAGCATCAGCCTTACTAACTTCATTTGGTGTCTCTTAATTCCTGTATTGGAAATACACACAATGTTCAAGATGTGGATGAATTGTGCTCTTATACAAGGGCTATAACAATGCACTTTGTTGAATTCTTTGTTCTTTTTCTACTAATTCCAAACATTTAATATGGATTTGAAAGTTCCTAAACTGTAATCTGAAATTTTCATGGAACTTCATGTGCCATAATCCCAGAACCTCACTTCTCATAGGTAATGCTCAGTCCACAGCCCATCATTTAATACGTGAAGATAGACAGGGATGTTTTCCTCTTGTTTTTTTCCAACAATTTATCACTACATCATTCATCAAGAATAATTTAATTTGTCATTTGATTACTCAGCTAACAGTTGCATAAGATCCTTTTGCAATTTTTCACAGTCTTCCTTTGTCTCACTATGCTGAATAACTTAGTATTGTGTGAAAAATGTTCTAATCCTTCTGCTCAGCCTCTTTTTCAGGTTATTTATGAACACATTGAACAACACAGATTATAGAACAGATCTCTGTGGAACTGTGTCTGTTACCTGTTGTCTACTAGAATAAATCTTTTTAGACATCTGAAAACATCAGACATCTGTAAGCAGCTTAAGCTTTCTACCTCAAACGCAGTAACTTAAGCTACTAAATTTGCTTCCTTTCTTTTTAGCATGCCTTCAAGTTACACTGATGCATGGCCCAAGATAAATAATATCTAGACTATTCTGTACCATGGTAAATAACTATTATTTTATATGTGATCTACAGAGCTTGTAAAATTCTGCATTGCAGCCTGTGGAAGGATACAGCAGAGAAAGAGGATACCCATTAGAAGACACTGTTCTGGGCTACTGGGTGTGGAGAACCTCTTGTGTGAATATGCTGGGTTTACATCTTAAGGACTTACTGAAAAGGGTAGGGAAAAAAAAAAATTCAACCAAACCTAAATACCAAATGGTTGAATGATTCATTTCTAGCGCAATGTGTTTTGTAAATCACAAGGTATCAAGTTCTAAAATAAATCACTATATTATCAAGCATCAAAAATCTAACTTTACATTGGCCTATGGCGATACTGTGTGGAGTCCCTTTTGAGTCAATAATATTGCTGGTATAGTATGGGTTAGATAAACTTGCCCTCGCTTAGCACATTATTGTTCTTTTCTTTCCCTCACGATTTTGGAAGTGAACCTAAAAACAGTAAGACAGTCTGGTATTAAAGCAGGACTGATGCAAGAATGATGGAAAAAAAAAATGTTTAAGAAATTAATGCTTATTTCAACCAATTCTGTCAGAATGGTAGCAGAGGACAGGGGTGTGAGGAAGGCACATGTAACAAATGCCATAGCCAGGATGCATGTGAATATGCTTTGTATACATTTTTTACCAGGGATCATCTGGGATGAATTCAGATTTCAATTAGTGATCAGTAAACCTGAGTCTCTGAAAATAAAGCAGTCACAAAGCCTCATACTAGAACACATCCCCTGTACGTTATGGAACAGTTTCTTCTGAACAACACTGGTGTTGCTTCATGAGCAAATCTCAGGCTCTTTCACCATCTGGTTAAATCGATGTGTTTTAGTCAATAAAAGAGTGGTTCTTCATGTTATAGGGCCCTTGCTCTGGTTACCTAGTTTTTTTTCCCCCTCTTCAATATAACAGATCTATGTTTATGCAATGAAGCAAATGAAGGAAGAACAGCCTACATGTGTTCTGTTGCATATAGAAATAGATTCATTTCTGTTTGGAATGAATATAATGGTCATAAAAGCAACATCATAATTATATGTGTGGAGAGAGGGAGAGAAATGTGGCTTGTAGGTTATGAAGCTAAGAAGTGGGTGGTGTGAGCTAGTGCTCTGTAGTGTGTTCTTTATTGTTTCATTAGCACAGGAGCTGTTTGACTTGCCCGAGGCTTGATGCACACTTGCATTTAACTCCAGGGCTTCAGACCTTGCTTACAACTGTTTAGGGTTATGATGAATCAATCAGCCAGATGGCCGTCAGTCGCGCAACACAGCCCTCTCCATAGACTTTGTAGCATTTTCTTATTGCTCTTGTTTGTGGAAGAGAAGAGAGATGCTGTCCACAGATGAGGGACTTCTCCTTGATGCTCCTAATTGCTCACCCATGCAGCATAAGAAAGAATGTTATCCATGAATGTGTCGGTACAAATATTGAGACTGCCCTGCCTTACCCTGCAAAATTAAACAGGTTCAGTATCAAGCGGTCCCCATGGGAAGTTTAAAGTAAATCAGTCAGGGTTGACCTATTTCATACATTCAACACAGCCACAAAAGAAGTGCTGGAATGAACTTCAAGCAAGTTTTACTAAATGGAAAGTGGGACCTTGATCCAAACCCACTGGTGACAATTTTAAATGTTGGTGCACTGCAGCTGGCATGGATAGATAAGTGTTTCTACCTTCAGCTGTGAAGCACTCAGAAATGCTGTTACAACAGTTCAGCACTTTCTTATTTAAAAGTAGTCTTCCATTAGCTAAAAGTCCAAAAATAATGTTTTGGGAAAATGGATTTAAGAAATAATTTGACAGCAAATATTTTGTAATGACTCATTGTTTTAAAAAAAAACCCACAAGTGGGCAATGTGCAAAGGTGCTTTAAAAAAGAGCATACATCAAACAAACATGTCTGAAACATGTTTAAGCATGATCAAAGGAGAAACAAAGCCACAGCATAAACATGATCAAAATAAAATTACAGCTAAAAACACTTCTCTGATCTTGCAGCCAATGTGAACAAGCTAAAAATAAAAACTTCGATTTTTATTTAAAACAATCACCCTCAAGAAGCAAATTATTAAAGCACACACCTTTTTCAGTCTGCTTTTTCCAGGAGACTTGGCTGTGGGGCTATTTCTCAGATCCCACATGACACTTTTGTAGCACCACTTTTTGTGTGCCCTCCTGCAATTATTAGCTCTGCAGACATTTCATTGGCAGCAGCCCATTAAACTGTCCTTCATGAGAAATCTGGCTCTTTATGAAACAACACCTTGGTCCATCTGCCTCTATGATTTATATGCCATTGTTTGCTTACTTAAGTAATGGAAACACGTTTTGCTTGTCTCAGCACTTCAGGTGGAGAAAAAGCTAAGGAAAATCGATCCACATTGGCTCTTTTACAAATGTTACTCTTTAGCAGCAACAACCACACACACATACCCCAATAGAAAGAAAGAAACAATAAAAAACAGAAATTGGATTTTTAACTGAATTGTATTAGCATTTTAATGAAGATCTATAAACTTGAAGGCACAGAAATTACCTTTAGCTGTCAAGAGTGAGCAAGCTGAAGAAACAGAAGCTGGGGTCGTCTCTTCATCACTTGACAGAAGCCAAAGGGCAGTTCTCTCAGGAAATGTTTTGTAAAGAGTTTGAACTGGATGCCCCTATTATTGTATATTTATGGTCAAAATGACTAATTTATCAGTTCACAGCAAAAAAATTCTAGGAAACCAGGGAAATGTTATGCTCATTGCATAACATGCAATTGCTACAATTTAATGAAAAGTGCTAGAGGGTGACTGGAACCCTGACAAGAGGCACAAGAATAGGGAAGCTGAAATAAAAAAATTAACAACAGAAGTAGACAGCTATTCAGGACTTCATAACTACACACAGTGCCTGTCCACTGAGTCCCAGCACAGAAAGCCAAGCACTGTCCTCAGAATATCTGAATTTGCCATCATGGTGGCAAACTACCACCCACAGAGAGGAGGACTTGCAACACCGGTCACAAACATGCACAGCAGAGCTGTCTGCCGTGGGCATGCTCAACAAGGTCAGCAGAGGACAAAGCTTTTAATACATGGTGATGAGAGCGAAGGTGGTTTGTGGTTTTACACACTCAAATGTAGTTCACAAAACACCAAAGCTTTTAGTGGTGTTCCTGCAAAGCCCCTTCATTTTAATTCTCCAGCTTTGACATCTTTCTTGCTGCTGATGACTCAGGCAAACAGTGCAGTGCCCATGGATCCACTATGTGCAGTGAAGCTCCTCAGTAACACAGATAGCATCAGACCACATCCTCAAGGTGGGAATGCTCTTTGCACAAGGGGTAACTTGTGGCCATTATGGACCTAATATGAGCGTTCTGTGGTAACTTACCAACAGATGCTGACATGGATAGTAGTACCAGGGACAGACCACAGAGCAGGGATGTGATTTATAGACACTGTTTTCGAAACTGTAGATAGGCAGGGGAGGTGTGTGGCTCATAGGCCATGCCTGATTGAGATGTGAGCAGCTATCACAAGATAAGCCCCATGGTCACTCATTGATGTTGCAATGGAAAGTCTCAGCAGAAAGAGTTTTATAGACTGATGATATTTATCATGCAGTTTATCTTTGAATCAAACCAGACATGCTGAGGAACGATGGTCTTAGAATAGTGTGTTAGCTATGACAACTTCTTCTTGGAAGTCATATCTTGAGTGTTTTTTAATTTTTCAAAGACTAGTAAAGGCAATTTTGGTGACATAATCAGATTATAATATGGGCTAACAAGTTGAAGGGTTAGATAAAGCTTCTTGTAATTTCAATTGCATACATTCAAAACTCTGATTCAAAACTCTTTTCAGCACTAAGGAAACATCTTTTCAGAATCTACCTGTTATGTTTCAGTGGTGGCTTGTTCTGAATTTTGTTGTGACATAGATTATAGATTTTCAAGGGTGAAAGGCCTAAAAATAGTATCACCATATTGCTCTTCCAACATTTCAATGCGCGGATGCAGCAACAACAGAACATGAAAAAAGGCAGAGATTAAAAAAGACACACAACGCTTTTACAAATGTAAATTCCTCCACATCTCAGTGCTATATTTACATATACAGTAATGTGAATCGTTGTGGCTTTTCAGTGTTCTGACATAGAGTGTCACCTATGGATCGTTCTCATTGTGAGAGATGTCAAATCTGAATTAAGTGGTGGTTGTTTTTAAGGAGCTGCTGATTTATAGTTGAGCCTCTGCCCTGGATGTATGAGTATACAAGTACGCGAGTCTGAGTATTTCTTGTGAGGAACATTTTAGCTCTCACAGGAAGAAGGACAAAAAAGTTGATCTCTGATGCAATTATCAGTTTCTGAAGTCCTTGTTCTAAAGAGACAACAATAGTTTTGATTCCCTGTAATGACTAATTATATGGTGAAGAAAAGTTCAGGAAAATTATAGCTTAATTCTCAATGTAAATTAGATTTCTCACAAAACAATGCTTATGATCTATCTACCCTATTTAATTTAAAAGAGGTGATTATTATCTCTTTACAGAACAACAACTAAAATTAACACCTCTTTTTCATTGCTGACTATGTTTTAAGGTGTTGCATATCTATCAACACAATTAATTTTAAATTGATTTAACTTGTTCCTCAGAGAGAATAATTAGGCAACTAAAACTAGTGTCCTTCACAAACCAGAAAGTAAGGTTTGCAGCATATTGTCTCTGTTTAGAAATACTTTAACCTCAGTTTTCTGCATTTCTTAACCTATCTGCAGAAAAAGCTAATGACAGTTCCAGCTAAGAGCCTATTTCTCCCTCTCTGGGTCATTTATCTGAAGTTTTGACATTGATGCTTGGAAATGAAAACACTGGAAAGCCTGTGCCTTAAGTGGAACCTATATCTTCAGAGCTCTGGATGAGTAACAAAAACTAAATATCACAGTCTTTATGTTAAGAAGTGATGCATCAGGGGAGGAAGTAGAGCATGGAGGCACTGAAGACAAAGGATGTTTCTGATTTGAAGTGTTACACACTTTTGGCAATCACAGCCTGCCTTTTGAAAACTCAGAAGATTCACAGGTGGAGCACAAGCCCCTGGAGATGCCCAAGCAGTTCGTGGTAGATGACCAAAACTGTTCTTCTCCACTAATATGATTTTCTTGGGCCTTCTAATATGCTGGGAGATGGGTGGTTGTGTCTTGGTGGAATATTGTCCCTCTTTGCAACTTGGAAATCAAGGGTATAAGAAAATGCCCTGAGGGCAGAGAGTGATTGCTGCAGCAAACACCGTCAGCCAAACTCCTGACACAGCACATGGCAAGAGATAAATCCCTGGCAGAGTGTGAGGAATAGCTGGGATTAACAAGGCAAACACATTCCTCTGTAGAGAAAGTGGGACAGCCTTTAGCATTACGAATGGCAAAAGCATGAAACCCCAAACTGAACAACAGTGGCTTGACAAGTATGTCTTGTCTCCATATGTCTCCCGAGACCTAAACACTTAAGATTTCCCTCTCAGCTTCATGCAGTGCACAACAATCTCCAGCAGAACGATTTGTCCACACATCTATTACCGTTTTCTGCCTACAATGTGAACACATATGGCCTTTGTGTCAAAAATCATCTATTTTGAAAACAGGAAGAAAAATACTAAATTTTGTACTGTCGAGTCCAATTTGAGGTGTGTGAAAGGAGTTGTGTAGTTGTAAAAACAATCTCCTCCCCAATGTCATGTCGAAAAACTGGACAGGGCTCTGCCAACATCTCAAATCTCAGTGAGAGATGTTCATTCATCAGGAAATGATCACCAACTCCAGGCAGTTCCCAAGCAGTGATCTAGCAGAAAATACTGCAGCAATTTCCTAATCTATCCAATCTCCTGTAACTTAATTTCTTAGTTAAATCCTTTAGATTTGGCCATGAAACTGAGGCAATTTTGTCAAAGTATAAAAAAGGTTTTGTTGTTATAATTAACTTTTACAGCTAGTGTAAAGCAGCTTGACAAAAAATCCATTAAGGTAAGATGAATTAGGAATGGCAGCAAAGAGTGAAGAAAGGGCTGGGTGAATGACTGCTTTTAACTGATCTGTCAGCGTAGCACAGCAACATGCAATGCAGTAAGGCATCTGTAAGCTGAAGAAAAACCCCTGAGCACAACCCGAGGTATTCAGTGTGATAGTATCAGTTATAGCAACCTCTTTCAGTGTTCACGTGAATGTAATATGTGACTGACTTAATTTTGCTTCATTCAACATAAGGTATTAACAGGGTTAGTAGTACCCAACTGAAGGTACTAGTTTATTAATGATGTGAAACAAAAAAAGAGAAAAAATATTTCACAGCACAGGTGTGATGAAAACCATGCAGTTGCTTCAGATAGAAAACTCTTGCAACATCACCTTTTGCACTGCTCTGTCAGAAGGTTATTCTTCTCAAACTCTATTTAATTGCTATGTACTTTAATTCTGCACAAGCAAACCCTCCTTTTTTATTAATTGACAGTATTTCAGAATAATTACCATGACGTTTAAGAGTGAAAACCTTCTTGGAATAGCGATGAATCAGACTTATTTTAGCATTTTTTAAAAGCAGTGAGGGAGGAATTTGCTTGTAATACACAAACAGCAGGGAGAGGAACTGGCAGAAAGTTTAAGCAAGAGTATTTAAAAAGTCATAAAAGAATGAAATGTAGTAAAGAATATAGATCCTGTAATAAATGGAACTTCTTTGTAAAGAATGCCTTCTTGTGACAGGACTGGCAAAAAAAAAGAATTAAAGCTGACAGTATGTCAAATATGGAACAGAACCGAGCATTAGTAATGACAATCCATTCACACAATCTTGAGAAAAAAGCTGATGACTCACTAATCCATGTAAAATATCTCATAGGAAGGTTTTGCACATTTCCCTCTCATGGAGTTTTTTCTGCCCTTAGTGGAAGTTCCTTTAGAGAAAGAGGAGAATGGGAAACAGAGACCACAGGGGTAGGTAAATGAAGAGAGCTGTGCCACATGACTGTTAAGATTTTACAGTGTGTCAAATGTTTTCATAGAGCTCAGGAAATATGATTAATCTCACTGACATCAGTGGAACACTTTTTACTATTTATAAAGGTATTGAATTTTGCTCAAAAGGCAGTAAAAAAATCAATAAACACCAATCTTCAGATACATGGCCGTTTTCACAGATAATGTATTATCAGTGAATGCCTTCAACTATTTCATAAGAGCTGTGGAATGAATGGGAAAATATTCAATCCAGTCCTTAAAATAACTTTTCTTGTTTTTCTGAATGATCATCTGTAAAAAAAGCTCTGTCCCTGAAAGGTTACCTTGTTTCTTCTTATACCAGCTCATCTAATAAAGTCTTCCTACAAATCTTGCTTCACTTACCTGAACAGATATCTTTACAAACCCACCAGCAGGAAATGAAATTTATATATATAAACATATGTTAAAAATACTCTTTTCCATAATCTAGGAATCCAACAAAAGAAAAAACAAAAGCAGACCAGCCTATCACTTTAAAAGGTCAATCAGAAAAGGAACTATTTTCTCTTCATTTACTTAGCATAATTGTCGCAGCCCTAAGTGCTCAAAATATCATATTCTGCTGGATGTTGTACAAGAGAGAGTGGTCTCAAAGAGCTATAGTTTAACCCTTGCCTTGAAAGACATAATTTTCCCTGATAACACTACATGACGACTCACTTTCCTAACATGTGAAACATTCAGCCTATAGCCACCACTTATACGGATATGAGAACAGAAGGAAAAAGAGCTAAAGAAAGGCATGTCACCCAGCACTTCAGTTTTGGTGGGTTACTCTCAACAGTCTTTTGGCTATAGAAACGCGCAGACAATGCTGCTGCTTTTGAGACTGAAATTGAGATTCTTAAAAGCAATGTTACCACATTTCAATAATACAGTTATTTATCTGTAAACAATCACATCATCTGAGGCATTCACTGATTCTGACTATCAACTATTAGCTGGTGAATGCCTGTATATTTTGTCGTATCTTAAATGCTACCATAAAGTCTTCTCTAACTTTTTTACTTAATGGCATATAAAAGCACCTACCTACATGTCTAGAAAATTCAAATCTAACAGCCAATTATTCATCAAGGACAGATGTATAAAAGTCCATGAAATCCAACAGAATAGTGAGGGATGGGATACTTTTGACACCACTTTGAAACCTAAAAGATAGGCACCGAAGTCTGAGATAAGTAATGCAGAGTGCTCTAGAGATCAAGGGGAAGAAGTAGCACTTTGCAATGCAGCAAAATGGGAAGTTCAAGATCCTTTGTAAAGATATGAAATGAGGAACTTTTTGTTAAGGTTTCCTTTTTTGGGGAGGGAGGGGAGGAGTCTGTGTATCATATCTGATAACTGCAACTCTGTGAATAAGGTATATGGGCCTTTGTTTATTTTCTCTGTTAGTTAAACATGCAACCTTCACAAGTGAAAAAGAGTATCCCTTTGTCTCTCTCATTTGTTCATTTCTCATCCTGTTCTCTCTCCCTTACACCATAGTCATGAATAAGGCTCTATGGGCTAAGTGATGCTGATGGTGACATTGCTTCACCCTTTTGTTTTGCAGGTGTGACCTGGTGGTGCCTCGGGAGGAACCCCTTGAAGTTGCTCAAGTGGGAATGGAACAGTATCTATCCTGGAAACATGGGGTTGAAAAAGTAAATGAAGAAAAATCACTAGAAGCTTTCGTACAAACTAAAACCCTGCAAAGGATGAAAACTAATCTACTGGGAAATTACATGTCATATTGCATATACTGATTTATAATGAGAAGTTTTATCTTATCTTTTGTTGAAATGCTACAGAAATATTAAGATGTTCTACAGTCACAGCACAAAAGGGTCTTCAAGAAGTAAGATTTGATGTACCATGGTATTTCAGAAATAATGAAATTATAAAATCTGCAAGGAATTTAATAAATCTGATTTTTTCTGCAACAGATGCTCTATCTATATTTCTTTACACACTCTGTGTCTTCTGAATCACAAAGGCCCAGTCCAGCTCTAGTAAAGTCAACAGCCACAACTTTCTAAATACAGAAGATGGAATATACCCTTGAGAATACAGTTTATATTAGAGAATCTTATATGAGAATGGAGAATAGAGAATATTAGCTTAGCAATTCTTTTATAACGTGACTTTTGAATTGTGCTCTTGAACTACCTGAATGTGTTGTCAATGTTTCTAATACATTGATGTTTCCGCTTTGTAGTAAAATTAGGCTTTTAATACAAGACAGTATTTAGCAACCTCATATCAGCCATCAGTTTGATATCAGCCATGACATTATTTAATTTTCAGAATCACAGAGGTTAAAGCTCACTGAACTATAAACAGTTGGAAACATGGAGTGTAATCCCAAGGCACAGCTCTGCACAAGCTGTAATTTAAATCATATTGCATGCTAAGCTGAAAAGGCAGTGCAGGTCCCAGAGGGCATGAATAAATCTGCAGTCACTGATTTGCCACACACATTTGTGTTGGGATTCTGTAACTGTGCAAATGTGATGTCTTCCTTTAGTGCAGAGGACCTGTCATCTACTGAGATTTGTAATTAAATAACCCAAAGAACAAAAGCAATTACTTAGCCTTACAAGTAATCAGTGAATTTTACACAATCTCATGAACAAAGAGAAGGGGAAGTTATGGGACAGAGAGAAAGGGAGGCTTTGAGTCTGCAGCTTAACTCAAGCATCTCTAGTGCTAGCTGAGATTTTAATGTATAGACCAGGTATTCACATACCTGGCTTACTTTGAACTAATAATTCCATCATCACAAACTCCACTCTGAAGTGGATGTTTCTCCATCTAAGGAGCCAATTAGGTTTCCAGCTGGCTATGTGCCACATCAGGTGCCGGCTTTGAGCAATCAGTTGTGTTAATTGCAAGGAACACTGAATGCCTTTTGGGACAAGCAATTCACGGTTCAGGAATGTTAATGTAAAGGGGGTTAGGTTCAGCCCCATTACAAAGAACAAATCACAAAGTTTGCATATGTTGCCAGCTAACAGTTGTAATTTCATGGAGCCAGGGGAAAGAGGTAGAAGCAGACTAAGCGGCTGTATCCTCACATCATTAACTCTGCTGGGTGTGCTGAACATGTCAGTTATTTGATGGGGTGGTGGCTGTGTGGTGATGGAGGCCTTCACATTTTCAGCTCAGCAGCTCTGTCTTCCCATTTGTCTGTTTCTGTTAGATACTGTGATCCAGGACAACAGGACTAAATGGAACAGTGGTTCAAGAGAAGACTATCTCAACTGCCCACAAACACGGTCTCCTCTACATTTGTCATCATTTTTCTTCTTTCTATTTGTCATACTAAGAAAATAATAATTTAAAAAAATATATATATAAAACTTATATTAAAAATAGCCATTGAAGAAATAAAGTGTATTAATGAAACAAGTACTGCAGTGAGTAGAAATCAGTGAGTAGACCTTTCTTGGCTGCATTTGGGATGCTCTCATTTATTATCAGCTAAAGATCTGGCCTGTGGTATTTTTTAGTGTCAAACTTTTGTCTCACTACCTGAATAACAAGTTTTAGCTAGTCTGTCTATTTCCAAGGGTTGATTTCTAATATGTTTGCTCATGAGTCATGGCACCAGCACCATTTAAAAGAAGAAATCTGCTAAAATGCTGGAGGTGATGAATGGGAGGCTTGGATAAAGGGAGTTAGTGTGTGGTGGGGAGGGGGAGGAACTGGTACAAACCTCAAAGACTGCAGGTGCTTACAAACAGCGTGAAGTCTCAGGAAGTGTCTCTAATACCCTTTAGAGGCTCAGTCCCTGGTGTCCTACATGGCTGTACGAAGAAAACTTCTTAAAACAAAGCCATCTTATTTCTCCCTTTAACACAGACTAAAACATTACCACTTTTGCTTCTGAAGTTGTGAATTTCATTAAATTCAATGCAACTGTCTCAGCACGCTCTGGTTTTGTGTGGCTGAAACCTCTAATTCTCCCTTCACCGCCCCGCGGCCAGCGTGCTCCAGTCACATCACACTTAACCTTTGCCTTGGCTTCTCAAAAAAGAATTTGTTTCACTCTATTCATGGCTTCAGCAGTTTGGCAAACTGCACTTGAGTGCCGCGCTGGGCCTTTATATTGAACACACTAATCTGATTGTTTTTCCACTCTACAAACTTTGGGTCAACAATCAAGCTGCTGCCAGAAACTAATTAATTTGCAAACAGGCCTCATTTTCACAGGGCGAGAGCTTTTGAAACCTATGTCAGCAGTGCTGGTCACACCATGGTGACATGTATTGTCATGGCATCCACTTTTCTGCGTAATTCTCCTCACTAATTTTTCACCACACACATGAACTCAAATTACCCAGTCAACTGTAAATCTCTACTGAATGGCCACCAAACTCTGAACATGGTGGCCTGAGAAAAGGAAATTGGTATTGACAGGGTCAACACTCATTAAATTGATGGCTAGAGCAGAAGGAGAAGAAAAAAAACCTCAACAAAACAAGAACATAAAAAAAAAAATCAGAGTATGTCATACCCCAATGAAGGAGGCTATAACAGACCCATCTCACTCTGTTTAAATCAATTAGCATTCTACTGTGTGATTCCCTACAAGCAGGTTTCTGCTTAACTTTACTTGAAAAACTGGTTAGTTACTTTTGTGAAAAGAAAAGGAAGCACAGTTTTGGAGCAAAAACTTACTGTTTTCTAAGCATCATAGCTGTGATAGTCCTCATAGAGATCTCGGAGATCATGGGAAACCTAACTGAGTTTGCAAGGCCTATAACACATCGGCTTTGTCTTTGGCATATTGCAACTTAATCTGAACTTTTCTTTTCCTTAAGTTGATTTGGATCTTTGTAAAAATAATAATTACAAAGAAACCCATGTAATGTAATTTAAAGTGGGGCCTACACCAAAACCAAAGCAAAGTGCAATCTTAGAACCTGAATACTACATCACCTGTCCCACACAAATTACTTTTTTCCCCTAATGAAATTTATCTCCAGGGCAAGAGGAGATGCTTCCTATGAACTGTTGCATGCATAATAATAATAATAAAAGTAATATGCATATATTTTTATATATATGTATAGATAGATACAGTCTTTTTAGTCATATATTAACTGGAAGGTACACAGCTTTCTAGTAGAGATTATTACCACAGGTACCACTGCTTGAGTTATACACTGAGTTTGTCACCTTCTTCATATGAACAGACCATTACTTTACAAACCTGCCCACTAACAACTCTACAAGTTACCCATTGAATTAAGCACATACAAACAAACAATCCTCATTTAAAAAAAAATAATAAAAAAGAAAGAAAAGCTTTCTAGAGAACACAGAATATCATTGGTACTACTGATAGTCAGATTATTGCTGGTGTTTATTATTCAGTGTGAGAAGGGTTTAGATAGGTTTATCCATATCTATATCTTTAAAAGCAATTCACCTAGGTTATCAAATTTGATTCAAGATTTGCTCCGCACAGGCAAATGCACTGATATAGCCACATCCAGCATCTAGACAGAGGTTGTTCTGGCTCTTTCATCCAGTTTCCTCCCCAGCAAATTTAGAGCATAGGTGATAAGAAGAGCTATACTCTGAAATCTCTAACATGAGGCTCACCAGGATTTACTGGGTTGTTGACCTGATATCATGTTCACCACTGAAATGAACCCCCTAAAATTTAGCAGTTCTAAGGCACATCACCAGTAGATCAATTTAGTGTACATGAGTGAGCACAGTTACTCAAGCTGGCAATCACTTTCAAGTCTCTACAGAGAGACTGTGCATTGCTCTATTTGGGACTGGGGTCGCATTCCACAGTGCTTGTTTTGAGACCTATGAACTTCTTTCCTAAAAAATATATTATGTGCAGCAGACAAACTTCTTTGGTCTCCACTGGAAACAATGCACAAAGCACGGAGCTTTCCCATTATTTTTGATCTTATATGCTCTACAAAGAAAGTTACAGTATGAATTTGATCTAAGCATGGCTTCTAATCTATACTGCCAGCTATTAGTTTTTGGTGTGCATAATAAGGCCAACCAAGCTAAAACCCATAAATGAGCCCATGGTTAACCATGTAATATACACAAATCCTTAGTCAGGTGCTCCTGGACTAATTTGTATCCTAACTTTCCCAAACATATTGTGGCTATAGCTCAGACAGATATATTTATAGATGCAAATCTTTTTGCCTCAAATCATATTCTTTAGAGTGTTAGGAAGTCTTCAAAATGTGCAGTCAAACCAGAGGAATGTCCTCTTCCACTTCATCTTTCCTAATCACTTTTTTCACTCCAGTGTCAAAGCTTATCTCTTGGCTAATTTTACTAATATTTCATACCTAAAAGCAACAAAATCTTATCCACAGCACTAAAATTTAATGAAAAAAAATCCAAACCTAATCCTAGTCTGAGGGAAGAGGTGAGGGAGACAGCATGAGAGAAGGAGAGAGAAGGTCTATTTCCTAGAAGGATGGAAGATTAGAATTTTTCTGGTTGTCTTTATCCACTGTCTTCGTGATCTTCCTTACCTCTAGAGAAACTGTAAAACACATTTTCTAATTGCTGCTTGGTCTTTGATTTCTGAATCAAATGCCCCTCTTATTTTGTATAAAGATACAGGGAGCAGATGAGGCAAACTGTTCAAATACATGAGTATTTTCTGATCAAGTATTCAGCTGGACCTATGGCTTCCTGAGTTGTAGACATTTCAGGATTATGAAAGTATAAATGTCAAGCAACACAAAAGCATGTAGAGAAAAGACTTGTTAGAGTGCAATAAGAGCAATTTAAAATTCATATTTAATCTCTCAAATTTGGATTTACAGACTTAAGGAAGGAAAAAAAAACAAACCTCAACTTGTAAATTGAGTCTGTTCACATTATTATGCCACTGTCACCATAGTTTCTGAGTACTTCCTAGCACTGTGTTAGGTGACATTAGCATTTGTCACACATGGAATTTATCACTACGAAATTATTTATTACTATTCTTAGCAACAGAGATAATGGGAATGGAGGCGGGAGGGTAAATTGAGTGAGAAATGAGACTTGCATATATGGATGTGTTTTGTTCCTGTAAGGGTCGGAGTTGTTCATGACTGTATAAGCAGTGGTGGGAAAGTGCAGAACTTGGTCCACACTACAGCCTGCATGATAGGAGACATTAGCTGACTAATTTGGTTCAAATATAGAAATGCATATTTTAAATGCAAGAGATTCTTGCCAGGAAAAAAAACAACGCCAAAAGAACAACAAAAACCACACACACACACTCACACACACAGAGAACCCCTCTCACTGTTTGCACTGGTAAGGTTGTTTAAATATGCCCTTGTAAATTTATGGGAATGTAGATCTGGAAGACAGACTATTTAGTTTACTCTTTGTAGTCCCTTGTGATGTCAGACAAGTGCGCTATCTGACAACACATAGATGTTATCTAAGTTCCTCTCAAAAACCAGCTAGGGTGACTCACTGTTTATTTCTATTGGGCAGCTTTTTCGAATTTCATTCCCACCACGGTTTAAGACTTCTAATTTGAAGCCTACATATATTCATATGCAGTTCATACCCTTTTTATATAAATATATTCTTTATTTAAATAGCTCTTTTCTTGCTGGAAATTCATTGTATTTGTTTCCTTCCTCAAAAAATATCTTAGATGCACTTTATGAATGGATGGTTGGGCTGTGTCAATGATG
Organism: Psittacus erithacus; assembly: GCA_009867235.2. NCBI lineage: Eukaryota > Metazoa > Chordata > Aves > Psittaciformes > Psittacidae > Psittacus > Psittacus erithacus. The sequence goes on from WYDI02007358.1 coordinate 117,836, forward strand.
ACAGTTCAGCCATTTTCCATCTGCTTACCTTTGGTGGCATGTATTTCAGTACCTTCTGTATATTTGGATTGGGAATGAATAAGAGGCAAGCTGGAAAGTGGGAAACTAGGAAGGCATTCAGGGACAAGGAAATGGCCAAAGAGGGACAAAGAAGAGGGGTTTATCAGCGGGTAAAGGGTTTGGTGTAGGTGAACAAAGACAAGCTATAGATTCAAGGATGCAGCAAATGAACACACCAAGTCTCAGCAAGAGTAGCTGCAAGAGAACAGTACTCATTTCTAACCATCTTTTTAACACATTCAATATATTTTATTAGAAAGGTAAAAATCCTATAAAGTAACTGCAGTTTTGTCTTTCTTTTGCCATACTTTTTTCTACTGTGCGATACATATATATTCAAAACTATGTGTGTATGTTGCCAGCGCTGGGACATCCTACAAATTGAAATAAGCGGAAACAACATAAAGTGATGGCTAAAGCTCTGTATGAATGCCAGGAGAGTATCAAGTCCATGTTTCCTGCCTTGGAGCCTGTGAAATTTAAGAGGGCATTTTCTTTTTTATTGAACAGTCGCTCAGCTTCTATAACTCTCAACTGTTTATGTAACCGTAAAGTAAAGATTACCAAGGACAATAACCCCAGGGGACTAAGTACAGCTACTACCTCACTTTAAAAATTAAGCCATGGAAAGTATGCTAAAATAATATCATAGAGCTGGTTTAAACCTGTAAAAAACAAGGAAATTCCAAGACAAGGGTGGAAATCCAGACTGACAGTCTCTTTTAACCCCAGGTCTAGTAAAGAAGGTGAGCGAGGCCAATATGCCCTCGCTTTTCTGGGGTGCAAACCAGATTCATAATACTACCTTAATGCAGCTTTTGTGATTTCATTTCCTTTCAGATCTTTTGCAGCCCATCTGTGTTTTGCTTTTAAAATAAATGTTTATGGTTATTCATTTTGCAAAATGCTAACAATTTAAGGCCAGATCCCCTGTGCTCAAGTCAGCGAACACGAGAGTGGCTCCAAGCTTTCCTTCCATTCCCCTAACCTTCAGCTTGAAAGCTGCCTTCAGTACATTGTTTTTGCATTGCTTAGCATTTGCTTTGGTACACTGCACTGCCATTTCTGCCTACTTGCCTCCAGTCATGCCCTCAGCCCTTGCATAAATGCTGCCATGGATGGTATACAGCAAATGCTGTGTGTAGTTCACCAGGGAACTCCCTGGTACCAGGGTAAGCTGTTCTGACCTGCTCAGGCCTCCTCATCATTTTTACTGCTGAAGCAGTTCATAGAAGCAGGACCTGATCTACACTTTCTTGAAATAACACTAGCTTCTGATGACTCTAAACTATAAGACGCAATGGTACATTTAAAGGGAAATTGGTTTTGCCTATGGGTAAGATTCTGGAAGATGTAAGTGTAAAATCAAAGCCATTGCTCATTTATAGTAAACCTGGGCAGGAGATGTTTTTTCTGTTTCAGGATTATTTTCTTTTCTGAGAGTTCAAACTATTGATCCTCAGTGGGACCAGCTAAGACTGTCAAAGCTTTTTGTGAAGAGAAACTCCATGCACTTACCAGAGGAGCCAATAACGTCCACCATGAGCATGTACATGGCTTGTAACAAAAAGCATGCAGTCTGGGGCACTGAACTGCAGCTTTTTGTATCCAAAATGACCCCAGAGCGCCAAATCATTTTACTATGTTTTTGCAAATGCCTCCATGTCACATCTGGCCAACTCTGTATGAATAATTAAATATACACTGCTACAGTGACTGATGTATGGTTGCCTACCTTCTAGATAAATGCCCCAACTACATGGTTATAGAATCAGTCTCAGTTGCTTTATTTGGCTTGGTGACTGTTTAATTATTTATACAAAATGAAATGCCTTTAGAAGCCTCTATTTAATATCTTTAAAAGACTTAAGAAGTCTTTAAGAGCTGCTGGTCAGCACCTTGCCTTGGGTTGGGCACAGTTCAAAGCCCTCTTCTCAGCAACATTTAACTCCTTACAGAAGGTGGAGCATCTCCGAAAAGTGACTGTGTGATTTTTGTAGGAACTCTGTGTTCATACTTAAATCCAAAAAACTTAATCTCTTTGTGCAATGTTGTCCTTCTCTTATGCCAGTTCAGGATGATATTTAAATTCTGGGAAAAGTTTGTAAGCTCTTTATGCGTAACTGTCTTCTCCTTTCCATTTTTGGTACCAAACAGCTGTGTTTTCTGCACCCTGTCATCTCTGACCTTAGTCTTAGTATGAAGTAAACATTAGCAAGGGCTTACAACTGGATGTCTCACCACCTAGCTATTAAAATCCATGGTGATGAGGATGTTTCTTTGTAAATTTGATCAGAACTACTGTTATCCATTCAGTTTATGTCCATTAGAATAGTGTTTTTTAACCTGAGGCTAAGAGCACTGTAGAAAGCAACAAGAAAAGCAAACCCACCACTACACAGCAATCCATGTCTTTAATAAAACTTGCAAAAAGGTCTGCAAACTTAAGGTTCAAAACCAGTTTACCCAGATCTTTAAGACAGGGGAGTACACCTCATCCTTCAGTGAAAGCTTATTTCATTAAAAGAATATCCATTTTAAATACATTCAAAACCAAAGCTTCTTTCTTTTATAATTATATTTAAGAGAGACAAATGACAAAAGAAAACAAAATAAAATCAAAGGACTTCATGCTGGCAGAGTTTCAAACTGAAACAATTATCATTTTTGGTTTTCCCTGTTAGATGCTGAAATTAGAAGTACTGTGTGGAAAGGCTGCCAGGATCTTATCACTGGGAAATTTACAGTAATGGCTTAGATACTTTAATAGGAACGTTATAGTGCAGACTTTAAGGCAACCTTTCCATATTAGGAAGATAAACTCATTAAGTTGCAATACAGAGAGAGATTTAAAAGATGTACTTAAGGATCATTCTCTATTAAATGATAGACAAGAATAATTTCTAAAGGCCACAGTTTGATTCTTTTTTTTTTTAAGTTAGCATGAAACTTACCACACAGGCATACAGTATAAGAACTACACTATGAATTGAAAAACATCTTCACCCCGTGCTACTATAAATACTGCCTTTCTACTTTTATGGACAATACTTATGTTCTAGAAAGCTTGAGGTTCACCAGCTCATTATGTAAAACTGTCTTCTTCCCATCTTGAGCACAAAGCAGTTGTGGTTTCTGCACCCTGTCAGATGTAACCTTAGTGCTAATTTGGGAAAAGCAGTTCTCACATTTAGTGCTGAAAGACTGATAACCGAATCCACAATGGAATGACACATTTTCAGCGATGAAGTACAGGGGCTCCGGACAATGGCTGTGCTTTCCCACTGCATAAATCCTCCTGACTCAGCTGTCATTGTGCAAATCTACTGCACAAAAGCAGATTTTGCCTTCGTGATTGGACTTTACGTCATGACTCTCATAATAAAAGTTAGTGTTGTGTTATCTTCAACGTATTATTACTCTACCAGGTACCAAGATAGACTGACACGCCTATGACTCCTGCACCTTCCTGTTTCCTGAAGTCCAGAAATCTTTTCTATTATAATAAAATAAACCAATTAAAAATATTTCTGGATTACAGGGCAAGCACAGACTGTAAAACTTAAACATGATCTACCTGAATCTGCTCTTGCAGAAGATTTATACAGCTTGTCTTATTAAAATAAAGATTCATACGATTTGTCATATACACATTTATTTGAAACATATAACCAATGCATATGTCATACAGACAGTTGTTAATCCAACCTGCAAAAGAACTTTGTGGTTTTAATAACAAATCAGAGATTGGTTTTGTTATGAGTTGTATATACAGGTAATATTATAACCAGTATGATACTAGAAATTCCTGACTGTAGCTAATAAGAAACTGTGTTGTTAAAACATATTCTGCTCTTTTACATTAAAAATTTGCGGGAACACTTTGCACTAAATTGCAAAACCACATAAGAAAACATGGAGCTCAGCACAGACATAAATAATGTGGCTAGGAGTGGAAAGTATATGAGACCAAAAACGGGAGTGCAGATGCAGGCCGCATGTACAGTAAAAGTGTCTAGATAACTCTTCAAAAAGTAAAATCCAAATTAACTCAAAGTAACTATATTTAGTATTGCTGGCTTACTTAAATCAAATGTCAGTATTTCAGATGATGAAATCTCATTTCCAAAGTGCACATATCCTTGTATAGCTAAAACCAAGTGCAATTCCATTTAAGCTATTGGAACTTCGACTTCAGTAGAACCTGGACAGAGTAGACAGATGCATCTTAAAGAATTTTGGTACACGAAGCCAAAAACATATTTTCATTGACTCTCTCTCTACACACAAAAACAAAGAACTCAGCCTGTTTAGTAATATCAATAGGAAAACATAAGCTATTTTCCCTTGTAAACTACTGAATATTTTGAAACCCAATAGCTTGGAATGTCCAGGACCTCTTTTACTTTTCACAAACTATTAACAACTTTGGCCTGCTCAGGAAGCTCTGTTGATTCACTTTCTTCTGGACTTTGGTGGCCAGTGTTTTTGACTCAATCTAGTCAAAATTTAAAGCCTGTACAGGGCACGGTCCTGCCCAAGGCTCTGTAGCTACTTTGTGTTGACATGTGACTGATGCCTGCACAAGCCTCGAGCTTCTGTCCAACTTGCACCCTACAGCAATCTGCTCCTGCAGCATGACAGCATTAGCCATAGTGCCTGCGTATGTTTTAAATTTAACCACACTCCATAAATCTCAATGTAATTAAAAAAAAAAAAAGGCTTCTTTATATATCACTTTTATCATTTTTGATTAGTTTAGCCGGTTTAAGACAAAATTCTGCTCCTAATAAAAGTGGTGTATATGTCACATATGTGGCTGGAAGGAAGCTGTGTACTAGTCTTTAATGGCTAGATGAATGCAACCAGATAAATGTACATTTTACATACCATTTAGCCACCGGGAGTCATGCTGCTCTGTTCTGATTGGATGATGATGCCCCAGAGTACGGAAAATGGCAAAGTCCCTGCCCATGAAGTCTGCCGCTGTGCCAGAGTACAGCTCTCCGTCTGTGGGAGGACGTAATTGTAAGCAACATTTCTCAATTTTCCAGTCATGGCAAGTCGAGAAAGCTGTCAGTCCTATGTTTATATTACACTAATAGGAATAACGAGAAAATTACAAAGGAATAAGCCATATGCAATGTATTGTTATCGAAAATACATTATCAGACCCACTTTCTCACTGCAGAGCTTAACTGTAACCTCTCTAATGAGCTGCTAGTACAGGCACTTCTCAAAAATATCTTAGGATTCTTAGGTTGGAACAGTGTCTGCCTATATACCTGTCCCTGGCAGACGGTAGCATGCAGCATCCCAAAAATCTACCTAACTGTGAAGTTGCCCTGTTTTGAACAGGAGTTTAGACAGGAGACCTCTAGAGTTTCCTACTGGGTTTTTGTGACTGTGTTGGAAATTGGAGAGTCCAGCTCATTCACTCTTGGTTCAGAAAGTCCTCAAGTCCCTTCAATTTTTCATACAGAAACTGTCTTTTGGTGGGGTTTTGTTTATTTTCTTTTTTTTTTAACCTAAACAAGCAGATCAGTATCTTCTACAGGAAAGACAGAACTTGCCCTTCTCCTTTGGCTACCTTTTTAACTGTGATACTGCCAAAGGGAAACAGCTAAGGGAGAGAATGAGATCATTCCCTGCTACTTTGACCCCACGCATATCACAGTGGACAAGGGAATTAAAAATTGACCTCTGATACTCTGCCCATAAATGGCACATATATAGCCTAGCTGGAGATGAAACTCATAACATTAGAGTCCCAGTGTGCCTCTCCTCAGCCAGCTAGAAGTTTAATGGAGGAGACAGTCTAAATTCAAAGGACTGAACAAAGTTAAGTACCTGCACCTGGTAGGGAGAATAAGTACATAGTAATTGAACCTACAGAAAACAACCAGGGATCAAAGCACAACACACATCTTTCTGGCATTCTTGTAGAACTTGCCCATAAAATTACTCTGAATTCAAAATGTGAAAAATGCATTTTTTAGGACTGTGCCATTTTACACCTGTATTTGAAATAAGATACCCCATCCTATACTTTCAACATGGAATTAAAAAGTATTATTCCTTCCAACTACTATTTTCAAGCTACCCATCTTAAATGGGTCTCCTGTGGAAAAAGAATCATGTTTGAGGATAAAATAACTCTTTCAGCTAAGGTAATAAATTTTTCATGGTCATGATGAACTCTACCATACCCTCATTTTGAAACACCCTTTAGGAACAATTTTATTATTTTCATGGCAATTTTAGGTATTTCCATGGTCGGACAACCAGATCCAAGCATGCCTATTGGATATCACTGGCATCTTTTTCCCAGAACACTGATACCATGAAATTGTCAACTGAATCTACAGTGGCTCTGTACCATATGGTAGTCATGAAAGTCAGGAAGGGTGAAAACGTGATAGCGGAAAAGCATGGAATTGAATGAATTCACAGCAGAGATTAGAAGCAAATAGACCAGTCGTGCCCAGCAGGAGGTATAATCAGAAGTGAAACAGAACAGCATATCATTAATTAACGATTTATCATTCCTTTATGTCATTTTCAACTTTTTTTGAAGGGGAGACAATCACTTAATTGTAGTGATTATTATGTACAGGGTATGCAGCTGAGATTTTGAAGAACATAAAACCACTTTACTTGTGAAAAAGGCTTTGATGCTATGCTTAACCTTTCTTTAACCTTATCTTCATTTTCTTGTCTTACAGACCCTAGTGAGTTCTGATAAATCAATAAAAATCAAAGGGGGAAAGAAAAAAAAAAAAAGCCTCATTTTGCTTCCTAGTTATCATCAGATCCAAAAGTCAATCAGGAAAGCAAAAAAATCTATATTTAACACTATATCATTAAAGTTAAAACAAATAGAGCTCAAAATTACATACTTGCAATATTTTGAGGGTTTTGGCACCTCAGCTTCTAACTCAAAATATAAACACTACTGAAAGTAGCACATATTCAGTTCAACCCAAAATTTTTCATGCTACTAGGCTTTTGTGGCTGATGCTTTTTCATCAGCAATAGAGTAAATGTTTTGCCAGTAATAGATTTCAGCATGTTCCAAAGGGGGAAGCACCTGTAGGAAATTAACTGACCTTTCTTTGCTTTCTACTACAGCCTCTCCAAGTTCCAGTACACCTAGACCAATGCATGCTCCTAAAGGAGCATGTTGATATGGATAGAACATATGGATGCAAACAGAAATACATATATTGACTTTCTAAATAAAGAGGCAGCAATTAAAGCCCATAGTAATGCTTCTTTGGGGAGAGGAACCATTTTTCCCTACACTGTACATAAGCAGCATGGAACTGTGAACACCTTCCGAAGTTCGTTAGATAAAAAGATGTTAAAAGAAGTATATATTTATTTGATGATTGTTTCTATTCAGCTTTTAAAGAAGACTGCATTCTCAAACAAATTAAAAAGTGGGAGAGTAGAGAAGTGGAAGCTGCCTTTTGGAAAGAAATTAGAAAGTTGAATGGATGGGGAATATAGGCAAAACCAAGCCCTGAATGACCCAATTCCTTTCACTGGTAAAAGGGTTCCCAAATGAAATCTGCTGTCCTTGGTTAGTAGGTTTATTCACTAAAGTTTTCAGACACACATAGTCTGAAAACTACTATGTATGTCTGGTTTGACTTCACTCCTTTTAAAGTCAGCAACTAAAACTTCTCAGAAAGTAGAATAACTCTAAAACCCTTAACCTCATATATACTTAGTAGCTAATTTCTATTTCCTTGGTAAGAAGCCACTGTGTTTCAGATCATGTTCATACGTATTTGGGAGTATTAAGGCACTTAAACTGATTAAAAAAAAAAAAAGAAAACAAAAAAAAACTTAAAAGTATTAGTATATTAGTGAGACACAGGAACATAAATAGCTTTGAGGATTCTGGATCATCAAAGCTTTTGAAAATCCCAAAGGGTCATTTTTTAAAGAGCAACTGACTGATAACAGGACAATGCTGTCTCCTTCTCTGATTATTTTTTTAATTATCCCAATATTACTGCTTTAGAGTAACATACTCAGTGATGTTTTCTTCATGAATACATTCTGTGAAAACCATGCTGTCTCTCATTTTCCTCCTGCCCTGGAATACATGCTAGCAGTGCTGAGGGACTGCTTAGTCTCTACATTTTCATGCATTAGCCCGCTCAAATGGAGATTGTTTAGTTAGCAGCACGTACACAGGAATAGCTGAATGATGTCTTACATTACTAGGAACTAGTTATATCCTGTTCCTTAGCAAGCATTTACTTTAGAATAGAGTAGCAGTAATGAACAACTCTTTAAAAATACTGAAAAATGCTTGCAGGTGGATGGAACAAGGAATATATACTGGGAAAATACTGGAATAATCTCATAATGATAAACTGTTGGTTTTGACTTGTTTCCTTTTCACAAATATTATATTTTATTTTTATTTTTTTTTTTAGGAGAGTGGGAAAACTGAAGATCCTTTTTATGTTTATAAGAGTTTATTTCAGCTGAAATATAAAATAGGAATCCTGAGCGCTAATGACTATTAAAGATCTTAAGTTACTTTTTGCAAATTAACCTTGGTGTTTTGCCCAAATTCCAGCTTGGGTAATCACATTTCACTTACCTAATATTTACCTTCTAGTTATGGAGTCAAGAACATAGTCTTATTCCACACTTTGCAAAATCTGCTTAGTGTTTCTGATGAAGAACAGAGGTTATTTTCCCCTCCTGTATTTAATCATATAAATTACTCTTACTTCTCAGCCTTCTTTTATCTTCCTCATATTTACGTTGTGTTACTAATTATAATTAGTCCATTTTAATGAGTGCTGGGTAATTGTTTTACATCGTTGCCCTCTTGAGACTATAATAAGCTATAGTTGCTTGTGAGGATAAATACTTCTGGCACACGAGGGGCCAGGAGTATCTGAGATATCATTCAGCTTGGGAGGTGGGAAGAAGCAGCCCATCCACATTTTTCCCGGTGTGAGGCCTTTGTGGCCAAGAAGCTCCTCTGGCCTTCATGGCCCTATTGACTGCTTCAGACCAGTACCACCTACTACAGAGAGTAGTTGGACCAAACTTCTTGATGCAGTCATTGCTTCACTGGCTCATTCTCTGTGCCTCACCTGTTTTTGGGAGAGGTAATTATTTTGCCTTGGGTCCTCATTTTACCATAAAATTTATGCTTTTTTGGCAAAGACAAGAGGAAGTCTTTGTGAAGCAGCGCTGAATCTGGTGTACACTTTCTGAAACATCAGAACCTCTGCAGGATTGAACTAAATGCAACATTAGAATCAGTAACACCAGATGATTATGAAGCAGCTATGAAGAGGAAGAGAAGAAAGGGTGTTTGTGTTCAGAATGCAGAATGCTAATTTTAGCTTCACCCTGACTGTTGTGTAAGTAAGTCACTGAAGTAGAAATTAGTCAATGGCTTTGAATGTTGAATTTGCACCCTTTTCTATAATGCTAATACACTGATGGCTCTAATTGAAGCCTGATTCAAAACAAAATATCACACTCAGTCTACTCTTTATTAGGAGGAAAAGTACATGGAGTGAAAATCATATTGATATGAAGTGGACTCAAGAAAGCAAAGATGTTTTAGACATGAAATCTAAGCCAAAGGAAATAAGATAATCATATTTGTGTCGGACTGAGTGAAAAAAAGGAAAAAAAAGGAATGTGAAAAGCTAGATGCTGTTGACTTTGTGCAGTTGCATGCCGGGTACACCATGTCATACTGGCTTGCGATCATTCTCTTTCTTTATTGTATATTAAAGTAAATAGTAAAGCTGTTCCCTTGAGAGTAGCTCTGCCACAAATTCAAGTCGCTCCAGGCACTAATTTATACACTGGCCCTTTTCACACACATTTTTGTCCTTTCTGTTTGTACAGGGTACAAGTTGGAGCACGATGTGGATGTCTTTCCTGTTTTTCCTGTTAAAAAGGGTATGTCTCCAGGGTAGCTCATCACCTGTGATCATTAGGGGCTTCGAAGATCAGGAAATAAGGCATGCTTAGGACTACACTTTTGATTCTGTCTATTTTGAATAGCTTAATTTTTAAATGTAATGTAAATATAATAAGTATAGTTGGTAGGCAATACCCCAGACTAGCAATCTGATAAAGTCCTGAAGAAACCAGTGTATCTGGTTATGTTTCATTTCCCAAAGACTTCTGAGATAAAAGAATCTGCTATTTTCTGAAAAAGCCCTGTTGGATTTGAAGTTGTAATAAATTGCCAGAAAGTTACATGTGAAGGATAAAGTAGCTACACCTGGGAAGAGTCATTACAGAAGGAAGAATCTACTTGTTTCACTTAATTTCTTCCCATAAATCATCCTCTTGCCTTTTATTGTTGAGGAGAAAGAAGAACAATGAACAAAATTAATTCAATTAAGTAAGTTAAATCAATTACATAAATTCAATCAACTGGCTTAGGTCAATGAGATTGACATAGCCCAGGTGCTCTATTTTTACATATTCCATGAAGTATTACTAATTCAGAAATATCTAATTTCTTGAAATCCCTCTGTTCTGGCCAGGAGTTTAATTGTATTCACTGTCAGATAGATTTCTTTCAGCTGAAACATCATTTTAAGGCCTAGACATGTGGCTGCTTGTGTATCTCCAGCTCAAATGCAGGTACAGTTGGATGACAGACCTTCCTTGGCAGCAAAACTGATGTAAGAAATCAGTTATTCCTGCTCTGACTTTGCTCTCAGCTACTTTGGTACAACTGTCAGTACGGCCAGCCTGTAAACTGGGTCATTAAAATACCTCCAGATTCACCTAGCCCTAGTTTCAGAGGAGAAACACCGAAGAATCAAGGTCTTAGAGGGGTATAAAGCAGCTCTTGCGATAACTGAATCTTGGTTATACACACCTTGTTTCTCAAGACACCTAGGTCAACTATATTAAAAGTGAAACCAGAATTACTTCTGCCTGGAAAAAAGTGCATAAAGCAAAGCTCTATCATAGATGCTGCAAGGAGAAAAAAAAAGCAGAAAACTAGCAATTATTTACAGTGAATGAATGTCTCATTGAACTTATATTGTGGCACCTACCAACTAAAAGAGAAGCTGTCAGCAGTTTAGGATCGTAAGGGCTTTTCCCTCGGCCATTTTCAAAATGGGAGTCTTCCATTCTAAAAATGTTGTCCTGTGGGGTAGAAATAAAGAAAAAGCAACATTATTTGATGGTAGAACACTAAAAATAAGTTGAACTAAACAGAGCGCAGTATATATGATTCATACTGGATTTTGTGGCTTCAGGGAAGTAAAATTACACTAGGTGAGGATTTGGCAAAAGCACCCACCTTCTAATCAGTATTGTGCTGAAGGCTAGTCAAAAGCACAAATACACATGCACAGCTTGTGTCTCATCTATTCTACTTCACATATAATTTACATGGTATAAGTAAATTCCTTTTGCTTTCACTGAGAATACTTCTGAATAATAGTAACTGAAGAAGCTGGAATTTGAAACTTTTGTCTGAAAAAAGATAAAACCCATTTTTCACTGACCGTACTTTTCTGACAGATTTTGTAAGTATAGATCAGTACATAATAAAATGCTAAATTCTGCTTTCCTAACATGAACCTGTTTCACACATCCTCAAATTCAATTTTAACTATATCAGGAGAAGTTTGTTGGGGCCCTGGTACTATGCAACAAAACTTTTAAAATATACAGGTTGAGGGCAAAGCATATAGGGATATAAACTGAGATTAAAAAGGGCCTCAGTCAACATTAAGTCAAATCAAGGTCAGTAAATCCAAAGCAATTGGCTTTTCAGTACATTTAATTACTTTAATTTTAACTGGGGGATGAAATCTGCCAATCAATTTGAATAGTGTGTTTATCTTACATTTTGCACTAAGGGTAAAACCAGAAGAATAGATGCTTGTTGCACAGTAGACTTATACATTCACAGAAAACTTGTGGAGGCCACACTGAAACCAGAAATTTCCAATTCCCACCTGCACTGTGGTTAATTTGCATTAACACCTAATTATGTCAAGGAGCTCCAAAGGTGGGACAACTCCTACTCCCATAACACTTTTGCTGGTTACTTAGGCCTTTGTATCCAGTTCTCAGCTGCTTATAGTCAAAAATTCTCTATGATGTGGATGCTGAGTTACTTCTTTAACTAATATTTGCAGGACAAAATAACTTAAGCTTTAACAGCAAATACAGCTCAATACAGCTTCTTTTTTAATTACTGACATAGCAGAAATCACTCATCTGTTTTAGGAAGATAAACAAGAAATAAGCTTCAGAACATATATCTAAATTCTATGTATTGATAGTAGAAAGCAACTGAGAAGATGTTGCAATACTTTTCCCTGTTAGTTTCATAACATATCAGCTCTTTACCTTAATTCCCAAGACCCTACACTTCTTAATTCTTCCCACAGATGGAGAAATCCCCCATTTATTATTCTTATCCTTCCTTTCTTAAGACATAACCATAGAACTGTGGGCTGGAAGGGCTTTCTAGATATTAAGTCTGGGAGGACTTGAAAGAAAACTATTGTCAGCATATGGTTTTGTCAGTATTGGTTTTGTCTTGTCAAGTCATTAAAACCTTCAGTAATGGAAGCTATATAACCTTTCTAGGCAGCTTCCATTGCCCCTTAGTGAAGTATTTTTTTTTCTAAACTTCCAAGGAACAACTTTTTGTCCTTATTATATATCATCTGCAATGATGGCAAAGAGTGTACGTTTTTTCTTAACTACCCTTCAAGCAGTTACAGTATGAAGATAGGCTGAGAAAGTTGGGGCTGTTCAGCCTGGAGAAGAGAAGGCTGCATGGAGACCTCATAACAGCCTTCCCGTATCTGAAGGGGGGCTATAGGGATGCTGGGGAGGGACTATTTGTTAGGGACTGTAGTGACAGGACAAGCGGTAACGGGTTAACACTTAAACGGGGGAAGTTTAGATTGGATATAAGGAGGACGTTCTTCACCATAAGGGTGGTGAGGCACTAGAATGGGTTGCCCAGGGAAGTTGTGAATGCTCTGTTCCTGGCAGTGTTCAAGGCCAGAGCCTTGGGTGACATGGTTTAGTGGAAGGTGTCCCCGCTCATGGCAGGAGGGGTTGGAACTAGATGATCTTAAGGTCCTTTCCAACTCTTAACTATTCTATGATTCCTAAGCTGCTCATTCAGCTTCACTTCTCCAGACTAAGTCTTAGGCTAGAACTTCGAGAAAGCTTAACTAGAGTGTCAGCTCCAGAGTCCTATATTTTCTTGCGCTCGCTAGCAAAGGTCTCAAAATTGCACACAATACTTTCAGTCTCAAGGGCAGTGCTCAAGTGCTCAGTGCTTGAGACTATGCACTCCAGAATGCTGTGGAGGATGCAAAACAATATCAACAGCTCAAATTTTATTCAGCAATTGCTTTGGTAATGTTCATTTAATGCAAAGATCGTTCAGAAAATTAACTGATGTCTTTCTCAGGAGCAGTGAATTCAAGTACTTGGAAGCACTGCTCTCTCTGCATCCTGCCTTTCCCATTTCGCTCATCCATACTGAATCCAGGCATGGGCCAGGCCAGTGACCAAACATACTTCCAAATGGTATTATTTTAAACCTATTGAGTTGATGTTTCTGTGAGTCACAGGCTATAGTTTTTCCTACAGGCTTGTTTAATTCCATCAAGCAAGCCCACATCTGTGTATGCATGTTATGTATTTCCAAAGGAACATCAGAAGAACTTCATATTTCACTACATTTACGGGAGAAAAAGGTGAAGGGAAAATGGATAGCAGGACTGTTTATCTGGAGGGGGTACTGCTCTGTAAGATAAAAAGTTTGGATGCAGCTTTGTGAAGTGTGATCCCAGAATTCAAGCTCAGTCTCCTAAGGTATGTTCTTGTAGATGTAGCCTGCCTAATTATGTTTATACAGTCATTCTGTATCCGTAATATCTTACACAGTATTAAATTTCTTCCTTTCTTTCCTCTCATCTTTCTTTCTATTTCTTAATAGTCCAGATGCATTCCTTGCTTCTATCCAATTTTCTGACTTTGCTCCTTCTAACCAGAAATGAATAAATAATGAAAAAGGAAACAGTTTTTGAAATGCTGCTGCAGGCTCTGTATCTAGATCTTGCACAATAAATAAAAGCAGTAAATTGAGGAGAATGTTAGACTTTAACTACAATAATAGAAAATGGCATTAATGCTACAAGCCCTTTATGAAAAATGTTATTATCAATCTACATTTTCTTGGGATTCCTTCTTAGTAGACGATAATTGCTCAACCTGCACACCAATGGATATTTGATAAGGCTATAAAGTCAGTGGCATGACAGTTAAAGCAGAATATATTCTCAAGATAATCCCATGCGTCATTATAAGACAAATAGGAAACAGATGTGGAGAGTGATTTGGTGTAGGAAGGATCTGATTTTTGACTGTATTCTTCTGGTTTATGTCACTGTAACTCTACTGATATCAGTGTGTAGCAGGCAAGAAAGAGTAGAGTACTGGGTCAGTGTAAGTCAGAGATGATCTACCTTTCTCTTTGTGTTTGTGGAGTAAAACATAAGAAATAAGAGGCATGACAGGGAAATCCCACAGTGTTTTTGTATTTCAGTTAAAATGCAATGTAGAGACACGTACTATCAGTTTCTGAATGTATGGGCAAGTAATAATGACAATAAATACATCACGGCTAAGTGCCAAATCAATGTATCATGGCTAGTCTGAGGCTCCAAGGAGTTTTGATAAACATAATACAGGAAATCTAACCTGTCACAAATATGGCAAATTGCCCAAATAGATTTTTGGATGCTAAAATCAAATACTTCTATCTACATACAAACAATACATACAGGCAACAAAGGAATAAACTCTTTTCTATGGACTTCCCCACCCCCATTTTAAAAACCTAGGAAGCAATATGACTAATGATAAGTACTTGATCGTACTTGAAACGGGTCTGTGGTGTTTGCACCCAAATTCTACCCTGAGATGCCATAACAGCAAGAGATGAGAAGTCAAACTCGCATTTGAGGGTAAAACTTCATCTCTTCTTTTTTTCTAAAAGATGTGTACGATCGTTTTTCAGAGACTTAGCCTCCGCATCAGGCTGGAAACTCAGGCTGCATTCCTGGTGTTATAAGTCCTGCCCTCCTAACCTTCAGCTGAAAACCTGTGCGCAGGCAGTAGTGAGAGTGAGAACAGCTCCTAGGTAATGACTCAGAACCCAAATCAGTCTGCCTGGAGACAACAAAGACCAAGGCTCTGTTGGAGACTTGGAGGAACTATGGGCTGTGTGAGTTTTCTTTGGCACAGTACAGACAAGAGCTTTTAGCTAGAAAGAATCCACATAGTTTGTTCTCAGAAAAAAATCTGATCAATTTATAATGTTACTGCCTCTTGGGTTTTGGAGTTAATTGAATGCAAAGACTGATACTGCAGTGAGTCAGCAAATACCTTAGCCATAAATAGCAATTCATATTAAAGCAAGCTTACCAAGAGGGAGGAAATTCTCTGGAAATGCCGAAAGAAAGAAAAAAAATATTCCAAGAAAGGCCTTTGCATTGCACCAATGAATCCAATTTATTATCCAAACCTCTTCTTTAGTTGCACTGATGGTCCAAAAGGACATTAGAATGTATTTCAAACCTTTTTAAGGATCTTTGTCACCAAAAACCTTGCAGTAGATTGTTTTATTTAGTTGGTGTGGGTTATTAAACTCTAGGTTTGTATGTCATGGATGCTTCTCTAAATCCATAATAAAATTAGATTGTTTAGGTCTTGAAATGCCACAAACTCATAATAACAGCAACTGACAGCTGGCTTATGGTACAGCATGTATTGTTTCACCTAATAAATGCCTTGGGTGGTAGGAGATTATGCTTCTGGCTCCATAAAACACATACTTTTCTTGTAGCACATAGCATGATAAATGGCAAGATTCAGTCAGAAAGAACTACAGCTCAGACCTGGAAATGAACATGAAAGTTGCTGTGATTCCCATTCTTTAGGCTGATGATCTGCTATCTTGCGGCTTCAGAAATGCATTTCCAAACAGCTGAAAAAATGCCCTATATCATGATACTGAGAGGTGACAAGACATTGCTATTTGACAAAACTTATTTGATATCTTGTTATTGAATAGCTTCAGTCAGCCAGTGTACCAAAACAATGTTATATATAAATATAAACACATGTACATCAACTGTATACCCATATATACATCTGTATATATATATATGATATATACCTGTATACATCTAAATACTTTTAAAACCATTTTTTGTACCTCTGTCAGCAGCTAGCCCATTCAGAACTGTCTCAACAAAACATGAACGACAAAAACATATACTAGTTGTCCTGAGGTAAAAAAAAACCAAACCAAACCAAAACAGCAGTCTTCCTTCCCAGTTTAGTGAGAAAACTTGTGAGCAAACCTGCGGTTAGCGGGGAGAGCTAACTTACCAGAATGGACAGCACTGGCTACTGAATTTCAGGGTGGTTTTCCATGAAACTTTCCAGTGATTCACGGAGAAATCATCTCAGAATTACAGACTCTAATGCAGCAAAACCACTGCCAGTCAATAATGAATCAATGCAGTGCAAGAAAATTAGCTGAAGAGGCTGTGCTGATGAAGTGTGTACAGCTACTAAGAAGGTATTACTGGTTTAAATTATACAGCACAGAGGATGTAGAGGGGTTTGACAGCAGTGATGCTCCCCAGCTGCTCTAGTGCAATTGAAGGAACTTATATCCTTACTCTAGTAACCCCCAAACCACAAAGAGAAAGAAGCATATCTCCTGGAAGGATATCTTCCGGGGCCAAGATGACTACCACAACAAGCTGCTGAACAATAATGTGGGATGGTCCAGAAACGTCTAGGATTCTGAGCAAGTATCACATCCTTTGATGTTAACGTTACCCTTGCTGTTTTCACAGACTTTGTTATGCTAACATGAAGCATTTTAAAAGACAAATAAAGGGAAAAAAAAAAAAACAAAACCCTAACAAAACAAACAAAAAGAACCAAAACAAAACAACCACCTGAAACCCCAGGAAAAATAACCCCAAAATATTGCCAGAATGCCTGGAGTATGACAACACACTAGGAAGAAGCATTCACTAGGAGGACTTTAAAGCCAATATTGGCGTCTCTTAACTGAGTCAGAAGTTGCTGGCATTGAAATACTGTGTTCTCTGTATCATTCAGTATTGATAAGAACAAAAGGAAAAACCTCACTTCCCACTCCGAGAAAGACTTTCAGACTTGCTAAGGTTTAGCTTAATCCTTTCTACATAAAGGGATTAATTGGGATGACTAAATTTGCTGCCCTAGTCATAGGCAGTAGAAAGCAACAAGTTCCTCTGAATGACAAGTCAGACTAGCTCAGAACTGCAGTTCCCAAGGGCAAGATCTCTCTCCAAGCTGCAGAGGCACCTTCACATGAATTTAGGTCTGAGCTAAGAGTCTTTCTGAAATGAGCACTGCTGAGGCAGGTGATTAAAGACACCTGACCTTGAAAACAGATGTTGATGGTTTGGGTGTTTGGCTGTTTGTCTTTTTTTTTTTTCTCCTCTCCCTTTTAATAGTTCTAGTGAATTTCTAATTTTTATTTTGCCCAGTACAACCTTCTGCAGATATATTTTATGATGATATCAAGCATATTTCACAGAACCTTTTAAGTACATTTCACTCTATGAGAAATGATTTATTTATGAATTGTGTTACTTTTCAAGAATAATTTTAAATGGAACAACTGTGCAGGATATGGCAATGTTGTTATTGTTATTATATTTCCTATTTCACACTTAATCTATTGAGTCATGAAAATGGTTAAATATGAGGACTTTGGTTTCAGGTTTGGGAATTATGCTGTTATGGAACTTTTAATAAGAAACTTTTATTAAAGTCATCCCCACGGAATGCTCTATTTTTAAAAAAACCTGCAAGTGCATATAAATATAATGTGAGAAATTATGCAAAAAATACAAATATTAAACCAATGTAAACGTTGAGGCAAGTGGTAACCATTGGGGAAATAGGTGAAAAGTGATTGAAGCAAAAATGCAACTGTTTTAAATCATTAATTATTAAAAGGAAAATAAGAAAAAAGAAAAGAAATGAACACAATGGGCTTCTGACTTTTAGTCTTCAGGCTCCACATGCCATAGGGTTTTTCCCTACATGCATTTGGGGGATACTGAGCTCTGTAACACCTTTATTATGTTTTGTTTTTCCAACTTGAGGCTTAGCAGAATTGAATTATTGGAAACCAGTTTTAAAACCCTGTGGGAAATCACAGTAAATGACAGATCTTTAGTAAAATGGTGTCCCCAAAGAAAGGCTCCAGCTTCTGTAGGACGTGGGCCTGAAATTCTTAGGCTGCTGTGCTGTGCCAAATTGGATGGAGAAGAAACTTTGTTGAAGAACATTTACCCACAAAGCTGACCATGAGCTCCTGAGATTTGCCCACCTCTCCGTGCCTGCCCTCAGGAAGTTTTCTCAGCTTCCTGGTCACTGCAAGACCTCTCAGAAAGTCTCTACATTGATCTGCGTCCTCTTTTTCAGGCTGAAGAATACTATTTCCACTGAGCCACTTTATTTGTAGGTAATTGCTGACACTTTTGGTACCTGGAAATCTTGGTTTTGACATTGAGATAAAAGAGACATTCAGATGACATCCAGCCTCATTCTGTAGATTAATGAAAACAGAACAGAGCTCTCGATTTGTTTCTCCTTTTATCCTTATATGTTGCTTCTACTGAAAATTTTCCCTAGTTTACAATGTTCAGAAGATGCCCTAAGATGCAGCAGGCTGTTCTGATAAGCACAAGTTTTGAGAACTTGGACAATCCAACCTCTCAGTAGGTCTCTTTCAGTCAAATATCGAAAGTCCCACATTTCTCTGCTTCCTTCTGAAATGAAATCAATTCATATTTAAATTACCATATACCTTTTCAAAAAAGGAAATGTTTCCTATCTATCTATCTACTCATCTATTTATCAACATAATTATAATTAAATGAGTTTAATGAAATGGAAACCATAGCCAAATGACCTGTTCAGGAACAGCTCGTTCAATCTATTCATTATTCTCAGTTCATGATCTGTAAGTACTTCGGCTTCTGACTGGAAGGCAAACCAAGTGTCAGTGTCAAACAGTGAAGACTTGTTTACACCTGAACATACTAGTTTGCATACTAATATTAGGATTTATATGAAGAATAATCTCTTTCAAATAACTGCAACATATGTAAATAAGGCCAGGCACAGTCAAACTGAGCAGCTGTTCAAAAAAGAAGTATATGTTTGTGAACTTGCTTTTCCAATATTTCAGAAGCTAAAAACATCAGAAATACTTGACTTTCATGCAATGGTATGTTTTGGTTTTTGTTTTTGTTTTTCATATACCTATTTCCACCAATTTTAAAGCATTGCCTAAATTTATAATTTTGGATAAAATACTGTTCCAATTTTAACAGAAATAAATAAGTAGCTATGAAAAATATAAATTTATTTCATTATAGTGTCATCATACTAGTTATCTCTTTATGAAATCTTGCAAATATAGAGTGATTAGAAAAAAAATCCAACAAAACAACAAACCAAACAATGAAACAAATATCCAAAACCAAAAACCTACATCCCAAAACAAGCCAAACACATAGCTAACATGAATGACATGTTAACCTTGACTGATTAGTAAAGACACCAAAAAATGTCATCCCAGTGGCATACCAGACACTAGATACCATCAAGGATATTGAACAAGTCTCAGAAGGCACTGAGAATTAGCATGCTTTTGTATTGTAACTTTTTGGGTTGTCAGGTGTAATACATCACTTAAGATCACTGTCTAGCTTATATAGGATGACCTCTGGAAGTATAACCACCATACAATGACTGTCTGTTCTAGTCAAGTCATTAAGTGGTCTGCATATGTAAGCAATAAGATATACATACCTAAAACCAGTACACGTAACTGAACTATATAACCTAAAAGTCTCAATTCTTTAAGTGTTCTTTTTCTTACCCCCAGCATACTTCCCATTAAAAACATTTGGAACAGATTCTAATTGCTTTAGCAGGTTCTACTATTATGTTAAATAAATTATTTGGCCATACTCTATTACATGATTGTACTAGTTTCAATGGTTATTTTTAGCATTCAAGACCAGTGCTTTCCCCCTTTGTCTTCTGGATTTCCTGTATGTTATTAGACTGTGGTGAGGTCAGGCATCAGAGGAAATAACAGCAGTGCTAACTCCTAGACCCAATGTTTTATGAATTACTGAGCATCAGTGATGTAATGGCAATAAATCTCACCCAGTCTCAGTCTTGTGTCCTGTTGTAAATAAATGAAGTTAGAAAAGGTGTTATTTTATTCAAGAGCCTTCCTGACGAGAACGAAAATGCTTCCCCCAGGGGATTGTTTGTAAAATTCCTTCTATAATTAGGGTGCTATTTAACAAGAGAAAGGTTCTCCAGTTTTTCTGGGGAACTTTCAAGTCTGAGTCAAGGGTATCTTATTTACGACACAAAACCGACTGCAAATTGAGGAAGCAACATATAGAAAGGACTTAGTCAAGTGGAGTTAACATATAAGCATATGGCCAAGGTTTTCTAATTTCCCAAGCGATTTTGCAGGCTCCCAGGCTGGGCACCCAACTTAAGACTCACTCAAGGGCTCTGATTTTCACCAAATACCTTCTTGGGCAATTTAAAATTCTGATACTTGAAACCATTAGCCACTTCTGAAGATTAAGGTATAGGCCTCCGCTGCTTTTTAACCTATCTGCTTTTTAATTCCCAGCATGGACAAATCTCTAATACGAGCACACGTCCTAACTAAAGCCTTTCAAATTCTGACTCCAAATGAGTTATATGATAATGAATAAGCCTAGAAAAACAGTATGAACTTTTTCCCTAAAATATGACCTAGTGACCATGCTTTCAGAGAATATGTACAAGTAACAAAGAAGGGACAAAGAATTATACCCACAACAGCTACTATAAAAACTATTAAGCCCTGCATTTTCCTCCAAGATACTGCAATATATCTGCAATATTTCACTCAGGAAAGCCTGCAAAGTGTCAGGTCTAGCCCAGTGTTTGGTACATATTCAGGTTTAAAAAAAAAAAACATAAACAAGGTCTGGAATACAGAAGCTGAAACCCCGACCTGCTGGGCAATTTTTTTTTCCTGAGGCAAAGCTTAGATCTGAAATCTCTGGAATAAGCACTTCTCTTCCCTCTTTGTTCCCTCCACTTGCTTTCAGTCTGACACCACCCAGCCCTTCTGCAGCTTCATTTTATTTTTATTCATTAACAAAAACTAGTATCCTCAACATGTTAATAACTGGTATTGCATTAGAGAACAACACATTTGAAAAGCTAACTTCAGTTGTGCACATAGAGACATAACTAACAGTAGACATAATTATAACCTCTCTCTGTGACAAGTTGCAATTATTCCTCATGGAACTGCGTTTAAGAGCAATGCATTTCTCATACAGGTTAGGGGGTTTTTTATGAAAAAAGTCAAGAATGTTTGATATTCTTTTCCCAGTGCAACAAAAACTTTGCGGACAGAGAAACAGATGGATGTAAGTGGTTTTGATTCAGGATGATTGAAAAAATGCACTGAATTTTGCTTCTTTATTCACTATCTTGCCTGCTTTTCTAGCACCCAGGAGTCCCCAGAGACAGTCAAGAGACACTGGCAAGAATACATAATACACTCAGCCCGTATGTCTACATATGTACATTCATAAATAGGAATGCACAGTGTCAGAGGGGCTAATCAGCATCCAACCAGATAACTCAATTACTGATATTCATCTTTTTGAAGAAGAAATGTTGCTTTTTTTTTAACAGAACTTTGGCTTAAAATCTTGGCTGTTTCACCCAGTAAGATTATAGTGCAGTGTAGTATAGCACAGTACAGCATAGTTTAGTATTGTACAGTACAGGATAGTATAGTATTGTACAGTACAATATAGATCAACTTTGTTGACTAAAACAGACAAACACACAAACATCTCACAGGTAAGAAGCAGCTGTCCTTAAAGTTCTGCTGATTTCTGGGATAATTTTCTGTAGCCAATTTTAATGGAATTAAGTTATGAATTAAGTTATTAATTATTAGCTTTTTCTGAGAAATAAAGATGACATTCAGATTACTTTACATTTCATCGACCACCACCAGATCTCAGCCACAGTGTGGAGCTGTCATGGTCGTGAATTGGGTTAGACAGGACCTGTCTGTGCTCAGAGGAGGGTTAAGGGCTGTAACAATAAACCCCACAGACTGCAGCTGAGGGCGATGCCATCCCGAATGTGGTGTGATCCCTGAGATCTTTGTGTGTATCTTCTCAGGCCCTGCTCTCAGAGCTTCAGCCTGAAGCCCACTGAAGTCAAAGAAAGATTCCCTTCAAGTTCAGTGAATGCCAGAGGAATCATTGTCATATCCCTTGCCATGTTTACATGTTAACTTAAGGTCACAGCAAATCCTTCCAAGTGACTAAGAATTAAAACAGTTGTTCTCCATCACCATCAATTTAAAAGGTTTGAACTGATGACTATATGACTTCTAAGTTTGCATCTGCACCATCTGCACCCTTCTGCTTTTTGTCATCATTAAAGTAATGGCAATAAACACTGAGAAGAAAAATCATGTGTGTTCTTAATCCATACAGTTTACTCGGTTTAGAACATCTGACTAAAATGCAAGCTTCGTTTGCATTTACGCAGACAAATGTTAAACGCTTAACTGCACTTATCTGTTAATCCTTGAAATGTGTAATTGCACACACATATACAGGCAAAAACGAAAATAGTAAGACCTGAAATATTCATCATTTTACCTGCTGTGCCGAATCACCCTTTTAATATGCTATTCATAAACAAAAGCACCTTTAGACAAAGAGGTGAGTTCTCTCCTCAGCACCACTTGTGCAACCCCAGTGAAAGCCAACATAACTCAATCAAAAAAATCAGGTTTGAAGATTAACAACCAGGATGAATACCAGAAGAATCCATGCGGGTTTTGCACATCCATCTTGTCTTAGTTTTACAACTGGAGTATTTCCTTACTGTAAGTTAGCCCTGGATCCAGAAACTTGATCCTAATTGGTAGGGAAAAAAACACACGCTTTTGTATTTATTTATTAAAATCTTTTCAGACCATCTGCAAGATAATTCTGCTCAGCTTTCTATCACCTTGGATGTAAACATTTCAACAGGAGAAGGTGTTTGTGCTGTTTGAAGCACCTTCTGAACTCTGCTGAGCTTATTGTTTCTTTGTAGATGAAACTTTGTTTGCCTTAGATTTGAACACTGATTACAGGCCCCTGAGAAACAGGAGACAGTTTTCGAAACACTGTCAACTCTAATTGGTTCCTGCCAAAATGTAAGTCCCTCAGAAAGAGAAGAACTTGAGGTATGGCCTTGCAGGAAAAGTGACCAAACCTCTGCAGTGATGCTGGAGTTTCCTTGTAAGAGAAGTCTCATGAGGGCTAGCAAGGTCTGCTAGTCCCAGACTGCCCGTTTAGATATGCACAGAAAAACTGTGGGAACGAAATATATATTTCCCCTTTCCTTTTCTTTTGTATGCAGGAATTAAAATTAACACTTACAAATGGAAACTGAAACATAATAGTCCAGCTGTCTTCCTGTTTCAGGAGGTGTTAGTGGTAGCAGAGAAGTCAAGTTGCAGGACTGGCATTTTATTCTCGTATCAATGACCAAGCATCTGCTCCAAAGTGGTCGATAGCACTCTCATCTTTCAGCGGCCTCTGAATTAAGGCCTCAAAAGAAGCATCACTTTTTGAATAAAGAAACTGGAACTGTAAAACTACATTTCTGCCTGAAAATGCTTTATTTGTCCACATCAGAGATAAAATCTCATATTACTGACTGAAGGCAGCAAGAATAAATAGGAAGAACTTGTATATTTATTTCAAGAATGCTCTGGAACTTTGTGTAAAGCTGAGTTCACTGTTCCCTTCTGTATCTTTCCACAGAAAGCAATTCTGCAAACACTAGTACAGGACCTCATTTTATAGATTAAGATTCTAAAGTCACAATAGCTTTTTAAAAAACACTATTTTATTTTTTATGAAGAAAGTCAATGCCCAATAACTGTCAAAAAAGCAGATTTACTGTTAGCAGTTTCAAGGAAAGAAAGAACAAAACCAACAGCATCTTTATGTCTCTATAAAAGCACGGCACTCCTGCATTTTCAGTACTGCATGAAGTTACAGTCTTCTAACTTAGAAAGCACACAGCACAGTAGAAGAGATATGAAGAAAAGAAGCCTGTACTCAGTTTGTTCTAAAAGAAGGAACTGGCAGGTAGAAAGTCTGAAACAAAATAAAGGGATGTTCCCCACATGTTACAATTTGTAAGGCATGGGGTGTTGTGGATACTTAAAAGATATATGAGCCCACGAAATGCCAGTACTAATTTATCAAAACCAAGTCATTGAAAAGCACTAAACACAGAGATTCCACTAGTGGTTCAGGAAATCCCTGAACAACGAGCATTGGAGCCTGGGAGACTCTATCAGTAAGCGCTGCTGCATGCTCGCCTTCTTATTCTCTTCCACTGGCATCCATTATGGGTGCCTGTGAGAACCGAGATACTGGGCTAAATGAGCCTTTGGTCTGAGCAGATTTGACTGTTCTTATGAAATGAGGCAGAGAGAAATTAGGTAATTTAGCCAGGAAATCTATGCCAAAGCAAAAAGCTAATGTTCTAGTTCCTGAGCCTTGTCCAGTGCCATAAACAAAAGTATATAGTCCTGCCTCCAATCCTAGAAAAGCTAGTGGCAACTGAGCTTACTCAGCACATGCAAGGCTATGCACAATGCACCAAGAGAAACTGGTAAGGATCACTTGTGATGGGGAGAGTGCATCAGCCTTTGTGCCAAGTTAGCCTTTAGTCTCCCTGTGATTCACAAGGAATATATCCATCGGGTTCCCAGTGCATGGACAAATTGCTTTATTCAAATAGCCACTCACTTTTGATTCACTTGAGTTTTACAAGAGTTACAAGTGGAAGCAAACAATCCCTTTCACAGATTTCCAGCTGTAAAGCAACTTCACATTAATTACCTAAACAAAACAGTCATATAAACAAAAAATATACAGAAATATGTCACTTAGAATAAAGATCAGATAATGCATACCACAAAATTTCATGGACAGAGATAAGTTTGAGGGTTTCAACTGACTTTCATGACTAATATACAGTCAGTGAAGATTCAAGTGACAATATTATTCCAAAATGTTCCCATCACATCCAACACTTATTAAAATAATCTAATCTGTTTAAACATATTGGAGGGAAGAAGAGCTGATACATAATTATCTCTTTCCCTAAATTGTTCTTTGATTTGGTTTCAAGGTTCAAAGCTCCACCCAGTTTTTGTGTTAATAGCCAGCACTGATGTCACTGGGAGAAACAGAACGGAAGACAGAGGTGGAGGTTGAATTTGAAGATAAATTGAATAAAAACATTAGAAACCACTGGATAAGAAAAGCAAACAAACATCCAGCAAGTCCACCTCTGGCTTCATAACTCTTCCTTGTTTCTTTATGTATAATAATATCCTTTCTTTCCCTTTTTAGTCATGCAAACTTACAGCTGCCTTTTTCAACATTTTTAGACTCAACTTCAAGTGCCTCACTTGATACCATATGTCACACATTTCCTCTTCTTTTTGTGAAATGGATTCAGAATGGTTTAACCTTATTTTCCTGCTGTCTGGATTCTGTCTCTTGGTATTCAGAAGCCTCTTTCTATCTTAAATGTCACTTCATTTTAAGTTGTTTCAACGAATTTTGCTCATAGGTTTTAAATTCTGTATTGTAAATCTTCCTAACAACTAACAACTCATTTATTATAAATTGTGACCTGATGAGAACATGTACCTACTCAGAGCAGCTATAGGGAAGTACAAGATTCCTGGTAGAAAATTTGTAAGTGTAACCTGCCACAGAAAATGAAGTCACAATAACAGGATGTAAAATAGACCAGACTTGCCCAATCTTACAAAGGCTTGATGCTTTTTTCTTTCTGCTGCACTCCTAACTTTCTACCACCTCTACCTTGACATCACAAAACTTTAACAGCATACCTAAGGTTTTGGGTTTTTTTCTTTTTTTCTGGGGGCTGCTGTGGATTGCTTTAAGCTGGATAATAATTTGCCTTAACTCTTGTACAATTAAATTGTATCTGAAATTTCATACTGCTTCCTGAGTTCTTTTGTTGGATTCAATTTGTATAATTTTATTCTTTCTAGTTCTGAGAAATGCAAATTGATATCCAAGAACTTTTCTGAAATACACTGCTTCTGAGTGACTGCTTCAGTTTATTCTATTATTTCATGGTCATGAACATCTCAGATATTATGACAGGTGTGAAAGATAAGAACTATTTCTGAAAATGCATAATTTTCTCCATACACTAAGGATAACGCTGGATAACTGTAACAGCCAACTATGTTTCAGGTGATTTAAATAAGGGAAAATAATTTGTTACCCCTGAAATTAAGCTGTAATCTAAGTCTGGTGTGCATTGAAGATTTGGCTTTAAAAACAGCTTTAAAAACAAATATGCAGCTTCCACATTCTTTCCCTTTGTGTCCAATCATTCACTGAAATATTCTGAAAAAAAATAAAGAATGTTTTTTAATTAATTAGTTTGAAAATTTAGCCACTGCAACTAAATCCAGCAAGAATCTATGTCATGATAGTGGTAGCTCTTCATGCTTATAGCTTTCCTCATCTCACCTCTTATCAGGTGGCTACTACATTTAAAATCCTTCTTAGAGCAAGCACTAACCTTCATATCCAACCTTTATTCCCCCGCTTAAGACACTGGTTTCTACTACAATGTTGCTTCTGTTCTTTAGGAGGTCTTTGGGTGAATTTTGTTAAAGTTCTTCATATCCTTTAAAAAAAAATTATTTCAGTCTTGTCAGCATGGAGGAGCCCAAGTGATGTAGAATAGCAGCCCCAAAAAAGCAGGTCAGGAAGCTTGAACTACTCATTGTGGTTATTTGACGACTGAAAGACAAACCTGTGTTTAAGATAAAACCAGTCATTTTGATTGAACAGAAATCAGAAGAATAAACATGCATTTATACTATGCTGTAGACAATAGACACCAAAGGCACCAGTCTTGTCAGTAATGAATTTGGGCTGTGGTATATAAAATTTGGACTGGACCAACATTAGAAATTTTGAAATAAGGTTTGCTTATTTTAAATAAGAATTTCACAGAAATTCTTAGCAGCAGTTGGATCCCTTAGAAATTTATTATTATTATTATTAATAATAAAAATAATAATTTTTATTCTGAGGTACAATATTTAATTTCTTTTTTTTTTTTTTCCATTTCAGGCCTCCAGAAAGATTGAGGTTTGTTTTTATTGCTTTTATACATCCTTCCATTTTTATTTTCCTCAAAGAAACTTGGAGACAATTGCTTTTAATGGTATTTAGATTCTTAAACACCCCTTTAATTCTCATTGAAAATGAGACTGAAGTTACTAAGCCAGTTACAACCCTAACCATTCTATGATACTACAATTCCCCTAGTTAGGTATGTCAATATGAAAATTCAAATTCGGATAGCTAAATTCAGGCTTAGATAAAATTGTTTTTCTGGTATCTTAATTCCAAAACTAAATAAAGCACGTAAGCTTCTTTTCAAGTATGGTCCCTAGTAAGGCATAATATGTAATCATGTGTTCTTAAATCCATACAAACTATTGCAAATGTGGTATTTTCCTGAGTCAAGACCAGTGAAAACTAGAAAGCCACTAATAAAAAAAAAGATTTTTGCTCCAGTTTAATTTTTGCAGTAATTTAAATCCTAGTTAACCCCAAAGGCTATTACTTTTATCCCTTTGAGAGTTTTTAGATGGGTTAAGTACGGATTTATTTCTGACCATACTGTTTACTACCCGGACCAACAAATAAGAAAGATGTTGCAGCCATAATTTGAAAAAAACACCCTTATTCTTTTATTTATTTTTTTTTTCCCACTAAAGGAATGATTTTGGTTCAGGATTTCATTCCTCTTACTCAAATGGCTAAAGTGGCTCATGAGGGTAAGTCATCGCTTCATATGAGTAAGATTTCAGGCTTTTTGTAAGGAACTGAAATCTCCAGCTTTTCTTACAGTCTTCTATTATCTGTTTTAAGTATTTCCTTATTTATTATCTTTAATACCCCATGAAATATACTGATTGTAAAAATAATATCTAAGTCATTAAGTGTTATCTAGACTACTCGCTGCAATATCAGTTAAAATAAATTACATTTTTTTAAGGGATTCTATATCATCCTTCTGCAAAAACTAGCAGACATTTTCCTTTATTTTCTTTTAGCTCACTCTTTAAGATTTTTATTTTGTGGTTCTGATATGTGACTGTTTTTATAATGTCAGGAAAGTACCTTGAGTTAAAAAATTTATTGTGCTATAATCTTTCTACAAAGAGATTTAACATTTCTGTATTAACCATCCTTTACTCTGCAGTCTAACTATCTCCCTTCAAGGTAATCCTTTTTACAGAGGGTTACGGCTTTTCAATATCCGCATGAAAACACATTTGCACAAAAAAATAAAAGCCAAATTCACAAACCTACAAATGACAAGCAGAAAGGGCTTGTATTCCAGCTTGCTTTCCTGCAAATCCTTTGAAAGGCTAAACAGCCTTTTGAGTGCAAGCACTAATCTGCAGACTTGTATCACTATGTTTGAATGTAATGAGATTCCAGTAAACACAGGCACTCCATGTCGACTCAGTGAGCTCAGTTTAAAAGCAGCTTATTTTCAGTTACTTTCAAGAAGCAAGACCAGGCCTACTTTAAGTGAAACGAGAATGCCTGTGCAAGGATTTGCACTGTTGTGAGACATTCACAATTTTGCCTATAGGCAAGGCTTAAACCATGCAGAGAGCTCTTTCACAATCAAAACCTCCACTGCCTTGTCCAAGCTTTCCTGTTTTGGCTCCCTTTCTTGATTCAGGTTAAATAAAGCCAACTTTCCCCATTACTGTTCCACTTATCCTCACCATTCTTTAAAAAAATATATAAATCTTGTACTTCTGTCTGAATAACTTATTATATTATACATGTTGGATGAATCTTTGTGGCCTTGTTCTGTGTGAAATGATGCCCAATCTTTCCATGTCCAAAATCTGGTACGTTTCATGGGGGTTTTTTTTAGTTAGGAATTGAACTTGATCATCTAGACTAAACTCTACCAACTTCAAGGAACTCGTTCTTCAGTAAGTATTCCAGGAAAAGACCCAAGGTATAGTAACCGTAGGTTGATTAAAACTTACTCTTTCATTACTCCCCCAGTTAAGTAATGGAACCAGATCCCTGTTTCTTAAAACAAAAGAAGATGAAATGCATAAACAGAAAGGTTTGTTAAAACAGCATAAAATAAATTGTTATTCAGAAAAAGTAAATGAAGTTAAGTACCTCAACCACCTATAATTAAATAGAATATGCCACCATGACTATTGTTGATATACCACCTTCATGACCGCTGATGCTTAGCCAAACAGAAAATGAAACTTGGATCAAGGAAAGGGAAAAAACAACAGCAACATTTCCCTGCAGTTTTCTGCTGTTTGACACATGGTTTGTATCGTAGGTGCACTCATATCCCTTATGAAACCCTTTGCAAGCCTGTAAATAAATGTTAGCTACAGAGAATAAGGTTGATTTATAAATGGCAAAACACTTTCAGGTTTCAGGTTGGTTCCTTACTTTAAAAAAACTGGATGTATAAGATGAAATGATTAGAGTTACTACTTTGAAAAAGTAATCAATACCATTTGTCTTCTGATTACATGTTTACCGGTCTTTAATTAAAAAAATAAATCATACCTCAGGGCAAAACAACTCATTGGAAGACAGTCTCCCTCTCCAACTGTTGGGGGTGTTTTTCTAATACCCCCTCAAAAGCAGTTTCCAGGTCTGGAATCAGGCTGAATGAATCAGTATATATGCTTTTACTGTGCCCAGGAAGTAAAAATCTGTATTATCTGAGAACCTGCAGCACAGAAAAACTGACCAAGTCTTTGAGAATTTTACACTTACATGTTATAAGTGTGTAGGCTTGTTTCTTATGTGTGTAGCGGGTCTTTGAAGGACATCTGAAGATTATTCAGTGCACAGATAGCTCCATCACTGCTATTTAGCTTGCCCAGGGATTTTTTTTTTTGGCCCAGAGACATGTGATCATTTTCACATGACAATGACTGAAACTTCATCGTTCAAGAAATCTGAATTGCAGAGAGCAAAACCAATTAAGGCTGACCCACATGGCCTCAAGGACTGGAGAAGAATCTGTAACATTGGTGTCATCCTCAACCAAAATGTACAGCATCTTGCATATCACAGATAAGATGGTGCCACCACTGCTAATTATCTCACTGGCATAAAAACATGTACCACAGTATGAAAAAAGCAGATCGCTATCAAGAATTCTTCATCTCCCCTTTACTTCTGCCAATACTTTCCTAGATGCATTGTGAGAAAAGATTTCTGCACGAGACAGATTGTTTTCTTCTTTGTTTTGTCAAAAGGCATGATCAGGCAAAACACTGAAATAAGGGTAAGCTTAAAGTATGTGAATAAATTCATTGCCTGGAGAGAAGCCAAGGTCCAGGAGGACAGCAGAGATTTGAACTTTACACCTTCTTGCTTACATATGAAAAGGTCTCAGCTGAATGATCTATTTATCTAGTGGATTACTTCTGTTTAAACAAAGGAAAAAGCAGAATACACTGCATGCTTGTTACTGACAGTTTGCATAATGCTAGGAAATTATTATTTAAATCAAAACTATGAAATGAGATTTCAATCCAGCATAGAAATTATGGGGAAAAAGTAAATTTCTCTCATTTCTGAAGTGCCCTGCTCTGTCACCTGTGTTGCCCACGTCATATTTCCACTTGAACGGCTGGTAAGAAATATTTATGTCTAGATCAAGCTGCTTGCTCAATTTTCCTGGTGTGGCTTCCATTAAATATACAGAAGAAGGCAGCAAGCTAGTAATTCCTGAAAGCACCCTTCTAATGAGTCAGACTGAGCTGATAGCAAAACTCTAGTCACTGGTTACCAAGCTTTTAACTCCATGTAGCAGAGAGGTGTGAAAAAGATCAAGTGAATTTTAATACTTCATCCTGAGTGGTGCTACTTGAGCTTTGCGCTTACACAGCAGATGGAACCTGACCATGATAATTTGACATTCCATTCCTCTTCAGCAATTTTGTCACTGTTCTTTTTAACTCAATAGCATAAGCATTATTTACATACAAGAACCACCAAGATTGCTTTATGTTTAAAAACAAATGAGCCTATCTTCAAGTCCTTAACTTTCTGCCACCAATCATATACATTTATATGCCAGATATTCTGCACATAAAATAGATTACTACAAGGCTGATATTTAATTTGCTTAATTAATTTAATTGTGAAGGCATGTTTGAAGCCACATTACTGAAGGATTCCTACAAAGTAACCATTTAACAGCTAAGTAACCTTTAATTACTTTGCAGTAATGATACACATCTCAGATAGATATTGTTATACTGTGACATCTGAGCACTTTAACCCAAAGGTAGTTACTAGCACTCCTATGCAAGATTCATTACAGATCATATTTCATTAATGGAGAGTATTGTGTTCTCATCTGATTATGTACTCGCAAACGCTTATTAACGTATCTCCCTGAGTGTGACCATGTTGCAACTCAGAGGTATCCATAGATTTTCATAAATCAGGTAGCATTTCTTAACTAAAATATATGCAATCATACAAGAGAAAAGTTATGTGACAGCTTTTCTCGAACTGTTTGACACACATACTAAATAGAAAAGAGTTCCTTAGGGCCGGACAATGTATATAACTATGATTAGCCATGCAATATTTGAAAATGAAATAATTAAAATGCAAATTAATGCTGCTCTGCAAGAATCACTAGTTGTGATTTATATCACTACAGGTGAGAAGACTGTCCAGACTTGCAGATGACTGCAAATGTACACAAATTAAAATAGATTAGATGACATAGCAAGTCATCACCAATTCTAATAGGCATGAATTCATCATGATACATTTATTCATTCTGCACAATGCCTCTTTTTATCAAAGTTTTCCAGTGGTGACTGGTTTTTCATCCAGTGTGTTTCTCACATTCTTTTCTGACTCACTGAGCTAAAGAAAAGCCACATTTTTAAAAACAAAGTTTTCTTCTGGGAATAAATAAAAATAACCATATGTGAATTGTCTACAGCAAATAATACAGAAGCTCAAGAGAAAGAAAAAAACACGTCTTAGCTTGCCTTTCCTTGAATTCCCCAGAAAAGTAGAAACTTAGTCACCCTTTTTCAGTGAAATGAGTTACTAAGGAAATCACTAATTCACTCAAAGTCCACAGAGGCACGAACGAGTGAGAAACATTTTATCTGAGTCAGGTCACAGTCACTAAATTATTTGTCTTACATAAACGAGGGAGAGGTGAAGGAAGGAACAGGAGGGCACAGCACATTTCCCTCATAGGACTGGTATTTGAGGGAAGATGCAGATTCTGTATCTCTGTATCAGAAAACTCAAAGAGGACCCAGCACATTTCCAAACAGACTGAGTGACATAACAGAAATCAAGTTGTTACAAATTCTGTAAACTAGAATTGAGAATAAACAGAAGAGTATTTTTTTTTCCCTTAACTGATTAAAAGTAGCTTTATTCTTAGATTTTGAGGACAGAAACAGTTGACGTGATCACTTAGTCTGATTTCAAGCATCTCACAGGCAGTAGGCATATGGGACAAGCACAAATATTTAAAACACTGCCTGTTTCAGTACTATTCTTAATCTCTCAGTCTTTCAGCAGTAGATTAACTCTTCATGGCAAAATATATATGGACTAATATATAAGATAATAATTTATGCCTATGCTCTGGCTTTCATATCTGTTATTTTTAGATAATCTGATGGATAGTCCCATGTTCCTTCTGTGCATAAAATAGAATCGCTGTCTAAACCATGGCCCATTCCTAAACCTGGATTTTCTTCCCACTGACAGGTACTATTGCAGCATTCAAGCATACATGGCTGTACTGGTCTCTATTCACATAAAAGTATTGTCTAAAGAAGGATGCAGGATTTTCTTTCCTGTAAGATTTTTAGGATCTTGAAATACCTGATTGTTAATCTATCTGTGTCATTTTATGCCATCAAAACGTGATGCTAAAAGATGAAAGGTTATATACTGACAAAAATAATTTTCTTTATTCTTTATGAAGGTATTTAGCAAAGTTTAAAAGGGACACAATGGTTAAACTGTATCTGCTCGTTTTGCAGAGATCCTTCCTCTTGCAGCTAACCTCTATGTCTGTGTGGCATATATGGGATTAATTCTTACTAGCTTTCTTACATAGTTTAGTAAATTCTCTCCTTAAGAAGCAAACTACTAATTAGTAGAGATATTTAACTGGTTACAAATTTGAGACACACTTTGTATAACACAGGGTAGAGAAAAAACTCAATTTCAAAATCATGTAAAGGCAAGGAGGCATCTGGAAACTATTATGAAAGGTTTTCCACATAAATATGAGTCCGTACATAAAAATGGGGATGGTCAAGATAGCAGAACAATTATTTCCTGTTCCGCCAGGCAAATGCTGGAAATACCTTTGCACTGTTGTTTACTCAGAGAAATAGTAGCTTCACCTGCAGTTGTTCTGTTTTTTATCAAAGGAGAAATAAGATTTAATCATTGTGGAGAAGCCAGTTTTGTCATGCCAAATGCAGCTGTTGGTGAAAGAAAAAGATACATGAGCTTGGAAGCACACCGTGGAGGCCTCCCATTGTGGAAAGTGACTTTTTCTTGAATCTGTTTGAAAGATTGCTTTTAAATCCATGAGTGTTCTCATCTTTCCTTTGGGGAGATGCCCCTTTTCTGGGAATTATGGCAACATCAGAAGCAACATTAGGAGGAGATTTTAAGGAGCTCAGGCATGAACCTCTCTGTCCTTGCTGATCAGCCTGCACCATGGCTGTGCTCAGCCTCCCTGAGCCCCTTCCTGAGACTAACTCCAGGCCAGTCACCATGCTGGTGTACCATTAAGCTCGCACAATGTGAACATGTAGAGACTATAAATATTAGGTTGGTCTGAAAGCATGGAAATAGGCAGTGTTTGCAGACATGTATGCGACTTTCAAGTCCTACAGGCTTTAAAAATGAGGCCTGAAAGGAACTTCACAACACATCAGCTCTCATAAAATTTTAGACAAAGACCAGTGAAGTTAGTTGATGTCAACAGGCTCTTGGTTAGGGCTTCATGTCTGGTTAGTTTGCTGTTATGCGTTTCACAGGCCTGTGACCTGTATGTGGAGCATCACACACAGCTAAAACCTGCTAGGTCGTGACCTTGGTTGTTTAAAGACTATTTGACAAGATGTTTGCATTGAGTACAAACACAATACAGTCACTTCCTTCAGTGGCAGAAATCATGCTTAAAATATGATTCTTCCTGAGGTCAGTCCCTGTCAACTGGATCCTTGTGATGTGGTCCCACAGTAAATAATGTTGCTTTGATGCTGATCTATCCAAATCTGAGCTTGGTAACTTTTTAGTTTTGCTTCCTCCTGTGTCTTTAAATCGAGAAATAATTCTATTTATAAGTGATTTCCTCAATTAAGTCAGTCTACACTATAAGCTGGCTTTCCACTGTTTTTATTACATTGGTTTCCCAACAGATGGTGGTTTGTTGTTTTTTCTCCTCCATGTTGGTTGAGAGATCAAAGGCCGCAGCCATACTTGTCTTTTGTTTTGGGAGGTGTGTGGATGAAATTTTGCATATGTTGCATGCCTGTAAAGTTAGGTTAGTGTTTTCAATTGTTACTCTAATAAGAGGCAAATGCTGAACTTCTGTGCTACTAGAAACATTATGGGCTCTGGTGGTGAACAAACATACTATTCCCACCCAGAAAACTGGATCAACATCCTAATATGATTGCCATCCCTCTTAAAAGTAAATCAAAGTCTGCAATGAATTAGGAAATCTATATCATCTCATGGTAAAGTAAGGTAATAATGATCCAGCAGGAATATTTACATTGTGGAAATACATAATTCATCAATCATCCTTTAGCTGATAGGAGAAATAGTGACCATCCAAATACAAACAGTGGGTATAATTTCAGCTCCTCTGGTATTCATTACTAGAATTAATTTTTTTAAAGCAGTCACAAAATTATGATTCATCTCTCTAAGATGCTAGCAACAATATTTTCTGCAATGATACAAAGGAAGAGTGAGCCTCAGACTTAGTTACATCAGTATACGTCACACAGAACTCCACTAAAGACAAGCAGTACTAGGAAAACACCCCACATTTAAAAGAAAATAAATGAACCCAGATCTTCAGTGTCTTTAACTTGAATCACTTGTTATTTGAGCATATTCAGAGCTACCCATGGTTTTAAGACCTGGACTCACAAAGCAAGACACTGCATGTGGTATAAGTGAAAATGCACTCAACGGTTATGTATGTGCATATGTGCACGCTCCACTCTGTGAATTCACTTCCATGGAGGTCTCCTTCTATCTCTTTTTTTTTAAAATCCCCTCCAGCACCATAAACAAAAGTTTTCCCACAGTTCTGAGACTCATTTCTTTGAACCTAATGAATATGCCGACTGGCTTCAGTTTCTTATTCATGGAAGTCATTCAGCTGTGGCATACTGTATGCAGTTCTCCACTGTAATCAACCAACATTTCTCAGCCACAGAAGGCGAAAGCCATATACAGTTGAGGGAACAATGGTCTTCACACTTATCTAGTGAAAGCATGCTAGCACACAGATTCCTCTTATTAGGGGGCAGGTGGTTCAAATTTGACACTATCATTCCTACTGGACTCTTTGCACTCAGAAAATTTGAAAAAAGGTATCATTAACAGTTACTTCCTGCGAGTTGGTTCTCTCAACAGTGGAAGAGAATATGCAGGATCCTGCTAGTATCAAGCTTCAGGCTGAGTCATTGCATGTCTCTAGTGATCAGAACAGATATCCACGGAAACACTGATGTTCTCTACAGACCATATCCATGAGTTGTCTCTCACCTCAGGGAAGTTTTCCAATAAAGCCAAACTAGAGCAACTGGAACATCACACGTGACTTTCATTTACATTTTCTTTAAAATATATGTATAAAGTCATATTAAAGTAAAATAGTTCAGTATTTTGTTTGTTTGTTTATTACCTAAGAATAAACCTGGGGGTCCACCATAGCAATTTGGATATATTTATCAAGTCCTAAACAACAAAGATTAGCTGCTGAATAGCGGAAATGATCGGACCTGAATAACAACACGGGTTTCATTAGTAGTTTCTGCTGCGCAACAAAAGCCCCATGTGCTTGTAAATTCCATATCTTTGTTCTGTTTCTCATCGTATCTTATACCTCTCCACTGAATGACTTACCAAAGAACCGTGCTTCCATTTTGCCTAAACTATTAAAGTCTGCCGACTGAGGAAAAAAGGGGAAGAAAGACTATAGTAAACCACACAGTTTTGACTCATGATAGTCTACAACCTGATCTCATTTCCTGCATGTAAATGTTCAACTTGTAAATCTCAGAGTGAACCTCAAACATAATTACCGACTTTCTGTCACTTTAGACATAAATAGATTCCAAATTGCTTAGGTGTAATTATGAAATATGCAAGGGCAGGACTGAATGCATTAAATGACAGCTGAAAACCTACAATGTTCACATTTCCTGTCAATGATTACAGTATGGTCCCTTTGCTAAATAACTTACCCCAAAAAATGGTATTTGTACTGTGTCTGAATTTTAAGATACTGAGTCAGCCACTTTGCATGCATATGGTTTGGAACCGTCTTATTCTTACACACATACCTTTAGTGTTGGTAAATGGAAGATCAAATGGATCAGTTAGTTGTCAAATACTCAGCTGTCATAAAGGCATGTCCACCTTAATAGAATATGTCAAGATAACACTAGCTGCAAATATAAATTATTATAATTTGTGTGGTTTACATCAGAAGTTTCATATGCATATATTTTGTATTATTCTTACAGTGTTAAGATACTTGGAAATAAAAATCTCTTTCAACATTTTCTCTTCAGTGTCTCTCTTTGCTGAGGATGAAATATTCATAGCAGCTGTGTAGACTTTCCTAACAGTGAGGGGTAGGAAAGACATCAGCCATTGCTACCATGTGTGTTATTCAGTTGAGAGAATTTATCTCATAAATTCAGCTATTTCGACAGCTAAATTATCACATAAAGCCTAATAGTCTTACTTTAAAAGATCTACTCTAGAAATAAATTTTGCTTGGAATTATATTTTGCCTCGGGATGACAGGACAAAGTTTTGAAAAATCTGAGTTTTCCTGGTTTAACTTCTCTTTTAGCAAACCTAATGTTCAAAATATAGCTAAAGTCAAAGGAGATCTGCAGTGCATTCAAAGACAGGCCTTCATAAATAATAGCATTTAACTGTAAACCTGATTAATATTCGTTTACAAAGGGGGGTTATGGAGTTTTTCAAAAAGCCTTTTAAATGGGAATCAAGTTACCTCTTTATGGTGACCTTCTACTTCTGTAATTTTATCACACGACAATGCTACATAACAAGAGGTGCCATTTGGGACATAGCACTCAGTCTGTAAGAAAGACTTGCTTCTCCATGACCATATTTAAAAATGTGCAGAGCTTCCAATGATACATCCTGGTTTCTTTACAGAAATACTTGTCATGCCCTTCCAGAACAACTAGCTTGCTTAGGTTGTTTTTTGACAAAAGACTGTCATGTTCTCTGTACCTTTCTTGTACTCCTTTTGCAAATATTGTCTTCAAGTCATTGGAAAGTTCCAGTAGCATAGCCCTTCTGAACCAATGTCATAGTGAATTACGGCTTGGAGAAAGAATTATATGCTATACATAGCTACATGTAACTGTATATAAAACTATAGACTTCCAAAATGCTAGGAAGGTTATAGCTATGCCAAGATTTATTCTATTTAACAAGTGGAAGTAAATTATACGTGTGTGAAAAGCTTGATTTTATGCGAAGAGTTTTCCCACAAGGTAGCCTAAGGGACTGGAAATAAGATGCCATGTGGAGCAGCAGAAGAGAAGTGTAGGGGAGGATCAGGTTTGAGATTATTTTAGGAACCTGCATGTGCACAAGTCCATGAGACCTGATGAAATCCATCCACGGGTCCTGAAGGAGCTGGCAAATGAAGTTGCTAAGCCACTGTTCATCATATTTGAAAAATCATGGCAGCCAGGTGAAGTTCCCAGTGACTGCAAGAAGGAAAATATAACCCCCATTTTCAAGAAGGGGAAAATGGAAGACCAAGGAATTAAGACCAGTCAGTCTCACCTCTGTGCCTGGCAGGGTCATGGAGCAGATTCTCCTGGAAAGCATGCTACGCCACATAAAGAACAATGAAGTGTTTAGTGACAGCCAACATGGCTTCACTAAGGGGAAATCCTGCCTGACCAATTTGGTGGCCCGTCACAATGGGGCTACAGAACTGATGGATAATGGCAAAGCAGTTGACGCTGTCTGCCTGGACTTGTGCAAAGCATTTGACACTTTCCCGCAAGACAACCTTGTCCCTAAATTGAAAAGTCCACTCGGTGGATAAAGAATTGGCCACATGAAAAGAGCTGTGGTTAATGGCTCAATGTCCAGTTGGAGACCAGTAACGAGTCGAGTCCCTCAGGGATTAGTGTTAGGACCGGTCTTGTTCAACATCTTTGTCAGTGACATGGACAGTGGGATTGAGTGCGCCCTCAGCAAGTTTGCCGATGA
>WYDI02007359.1:0-37546 GCA_009867235.2 Psittacus erithacus
GGTCTTGTGGTATTAAGTGTAGTTCTAATTGTGTAGATAAGTACTTTATACATTAGGTAGGTTCATACTTAATTTGGTTGAAGCTAGTTGTTTTGCCTGTGGAATCTTTTGCTGATGATGTCTTGCAGTGGCAAGACGAAATATTCAGGAATATGATTATGTTCAACAAACTTCTGGTAATTCTCTTTTGTGTTAGAGCATATGCCCGAACTAGTCTATTTGATATATTTGCATTCCTCATATTATTCATCTCATCCCTGTTTTTTGAAATGTTTTCGTGAAAACCCAGGTATGTTTGAAAGTATTTCAACCATTTTAAGTATCTCTTCTTCTCATCATTCCTTGGATAACAGTAGTGACAGCCAGCAACTTGTGCAAGCAGAGGCTATAAACATTTGTAAGCGGTTTGTGTGGTCCAGCTTCATATGTGTTCTCGCACTTAAAAGAGTATGGGGGGGGAGGGTCGAGAGACAGCGCGCAAGAGAGAAAAGTTTGGTCATGGTAGGGAATGAGTGATCAAAGCTGAGCCAAGCTTCCTGTTACACCGGGACTATATATATATCGTGTCTTTAATGTTGGGCGATGTAAGCAGGCTGCTAGGAGACTGGAGCAGGAGCTGACTCTCTGCCTGATTTCCCAGCTCGCTGAGGTTTCTTCCACTGACCACAATGAACAAGTTCCTGTGCTGCACGCTTGTGGTAAGTCCCTTCAGAGAGGTAGATAGGCTTTAAGATGCATTGCAGCTTCAGAGATCAGGCTGTAAAGACATTCTTCTGGGGTTTTTTGGTGGGGGGATTCTTTTGTTTGGTTGGGGACTTTTTTTGCCTCCTCTCCGTTTTCTTGGTAAACCCATTTCATTTCATCAGACCAAGCTTTCCTGGTGAG
Source organism: Psittacus erithacus (assembly GCA_009867235.2). Classification (NCBI taxonomy): domain Eukaryota; kingdom Metazoa; phylum Chordata; class Aves; order Psittaciformes; family Psittacidae; genus Psittacus; species Psittacus erithacus. The sequence goes on from WYDI02007359.1 coordinate 886, forward strand.
GTTTGGAGTGCGATGGACACGTCCAGCTCCAGGAAGGCAGCAGGGATTTTCATCCCATTCTTAAGGTAGTGGAATGATTTGCTTTTCTTTTGCCTTTTTTGCTATCTTCCTCTCTCTTTTTGTGAGGCTTCATCAAGCTGGGCTGACACAAAACACTGAATCTAGGAACGAATTTAGAAGCTGTAGGCTGGGATGTTTGTCACAAAAGCTCCATCCCTGCCTATCTCTGTAATCTCTGCTGCTGCAGCACTGATCAGTATCTCAAACACTGGGCTAGCTCTCTTACCCACGAAAACTACTGTGAACTCCATTAAAGAAAGCACAGGCATGTGGTGCTTGTTTTGGCTTAGAAAATTCAGCTCCATGTGCAAGAAAGTGATGAATTAGTAGCTGTGTCCGTAGCTATTACAGAAAATGTTGTGTTATTAAATTTGGTATAAGCCCCTGCTTTAATAAGTTTTTGTTTACTTGGTGATTTAGCAAGGTACTTCCAGATGCAAATTTAGGGATGTTAGAAGTGCAGTAAATCTTTTAAAATGTCATTTAATCCATTTAGCCTTATGGAATTGTGCATGATATCGGATTAATTAAAACCTGCATACAGACAGATACTGTGCAACTTCTGTTGGGAGGCAATTCATCTTCTGGATGAGAAATCATTCAAAGAAAAACATTGAAAAGAATATTCAGAGCAGTCTGTTATGCATGCCTGCGCAGTAACTTGCTCCTGGGTTGTTTTGGTGAGTACAGTGGCATTAATGTTGTGGCAGAGCTTTAGAACTGAGATCCATTTGTTTTGAAAGCTCTTTATAAATGCAACGAGATTTCCAGGATCCGATGAGTAATGCGGGTTTATTACTCTCTGCACAACTTTCTGAAAGAGCTTTTTGAGAAACAAACCCAAAGTAAGTAATGGCGCAAGGGAAGGAAAAATTGTCAGACTCATGGTCAGCAAACTGAAATACAGGAGAACTTTTTCATCTCATGTATGATGTTGTGCCTTCTCCGTCTGTTTGAAAGCAGGGGAAGTTAATCTGGGAATTTCAGCAATAGCCTGTTATCAGCTTGGCTTCTTCTCTGTGGCTGTCCTAAAGTAATCACATCAGGTTTTGATTTTGATTAAATGCAATGTGCCTGTTCAGATTCTCACATAAAGTAATAGTGTTAAGTGAAATTCAGCATAATCCTCTGGCAGATGAGTCTTGGGGCTGAAATATGACAGCGGCAAGAGTACATACAACAGAGCTTCATCATTCAAGTCCTTTTTTTTATTATTATTTAAAAGCAATTTATTTAATGTTATGGTGGAGTTTAAGTACTATGAGTGAAGTTTAAGTATTGTCAGACATGCTAGATCTCAGAAAAACAGTACTTGTTGCATAAGAATACTTGTAGAATGCACAACAGCAACTCAAGGTTGTATGCGTTTGGCTCACATACCTTAAACCTTGTTTGAAGACACCATAGCTAAAAAAGACTTTTTGAACATGATGTACTTTCAGTCTTGGCCTCTTTGCTAAGGTTCCGGAAAGGAGACCTGCTGTGGTGGTGCACGCGTGTAGGTGTTGTTTGCGGGAACACTAGAACTGCTTACAAACAGACAAGCGTTATGAAATCAGACTGCATTGAAAGAAATTCCCCAGAGCTGAATCTTGTTACTTGTCACGTAACTATCTTGACCCTTAAACTTGACCTTTCTCTATTTTGGATCTCCGGGCGCATGTGACATGCTTTTTCTGGCCTGCCTGTTGGGTTTGCTGTGTGTAGGCAGCAGTGGCTTTGCAGCCTGCGAGGGTAGGAGTTATCTTTCTGTCTGACTTTCTTTCTGACTGTCTGCATGTGTGGTGGTTAAAAATAAAGCACCAGGGTTACCAGAAGAAGTTTTAAGAACTATTGTCACAATTTAAAGAACACCCGCTCTTCAAATCTCACAGAAACTGCAGTTTTGTTCTTTCTGTATTGAACTTTTATGCTAGTAGATTTACTACTCCAGCTCTTCCTCGAGAAAAACACCTGTTTGCACATAATACTGGTCATGCTGTTTCTCTACCTAAATAGGCGCTCATTAGTAATTCTGTTCAGTACAAGGCAGGCTGTAGCAAGTCTGCCTTGCAGGTGGTAACAGCAGGTGGTAACACCCCAGGTTTAGGTTAGCTCTAAATCTTGCTGTCACTCTGGCAAATAATGCTCCAAAATATGACTTACGGATAAGACCCCTCTTTTGGTGAGTAGCTGGTTTGTCTTTTCTGCTTTCTTCCTCAACAAGTGTCAAGGCAAAAGGAACTTACATATATATATATATCTCTCAAGACTTGCAGTTTAGCACGTCTTTGAAAAGACGTAAAACTGTTCCTCAGATGAATGTCATTTTCCTAGCACTGAAAATGAAGCAGTAGTTTGGACTCCTAAATTGTTTTGTGAATGACAACTTTGTGCCTCATAAATTCTGTGTGAGATTTGAGTTGTTGACATATTGCCTTGCTGACAGAGAAATGAAGACAGTGGTTGATAGCCTTGGTTTCAAATACAGAAGTATAGAACCATAGAAAACTGGGTTGGAAGGGACCTCAAGGATCATCTGGTCCAAACTTCTTAGGCTCAGGAGGTCAGTCAGAAGAGTCACTAATCACATTCCTTATGTAAAAGAGCATCCTCCACTTTATGAAGCATCTTCCATACAAAAGTAGGTCCCGTTATGTCCCAGGTGAGTGGATTGCATTGAAGCAATTGGCAGAATGGTGGAACAGCTTTATGAGCTAAACTCAAACTAGTGAAAACAGCTCCATTTCAGCTGTCATCGTGTTCCTGATGATTAGCTGCAATCTGCCAAGAGGTGCTTTGCCTGGGCTGTGCTCTAAGTGAGTCTGCAGCAGCTCACGGGACAAGCAGTGCTGTCTGGCTGTTGGCCCAAAGAGGTTGAATTCTGTGACTGCATGGGGCCACCCAGAACAGTGAGAGGAGGAGGAGGATGAGAGCTGAGTATCTCCCAGATGGGTGGCAGTCATTTCTCCCTAGTTGAAAAATATTTTGCAGTGTTTATTTGCAGTAGATGGACGTGGATCTGATGCAGCATGACACTGTCATGCACTGGATCTAGAGATACTGTTTTGATATGACAAGCTATTGATTAGGATGCCATCATGAGTATCATTAAGTGCTTTATTTTGCCACTGGGATTCCTCTGAGGTCTGCGCATGATTACTGTAAGGCATTCTGCCTAAGGGCTGAGGGTAAGTGAAGGCCTTCTGCCTTAACTTTGCTCAAATGCTTTGTGTAGAAAGCAAAGCAGGAGAGTTGTGAGGTTTTACATTGAACCCAAAGCAAACACAAGGGGCAATCTGACAGATGCCTTGAATGATTATTTATCACGCAGGAAAATATGCTTTGGAATACTTGTGGAATGCAAAACAGAAACAGATTTATCTTTCTCAGCAAATTAAACATTCTCCTTTGGTCTACAACCCAAAACCACAAAGCCAAGCTATATAATAATATTTTCATATGCTAAAAAGCCACTTTCTTTTCTCTCACAAAGCAGTGATTTAAGTGGATGATGCTTGAAGAATTTTTACTTCGTGTGCTTTGTCTTCCAGTTCATTTTAATTCAACAAGAAAAAGCAAATGGCTCTTTGCCTTACATTTAAACATGAAAGAAAAGGGCGTGTACTTTTTCATGCCCAAGATCTGAAAGGAAATTTTACAATCACATTATTTCTTTTTTAAAAGCATCTTCCAAGGGCTCAAACAAATAGACAGCAAAAGCCTTTTATGTTAGCACTGTGTATACTGACATAAAGATGGTATGGAAAAATACAGCTTCAGGCTTAATGTGTTGGGTGTCACAATCAAAGAATTACTTTTTAACCTTGGGTAACTCATTTTGAGTCAATTCTCACTATTTACTCACATTACACTGATTTATACTAGACTTGTATTTCAGTAGTTACACAGAGACAGCCATCCTGAGTGGTACCCAGGATTTGGCTCAGGGAAATGGATCAGGACTGAGTTTTTCAGTCCTTTCAGAACTGAACCCATGACACTAGAACTGAATTTCACCCAACAGGTTGATAGCTGTAGTTAATGATACTAGATTTTGGTTTGGTTTTATTTTGTTGTGATTTTTTGTTCCTGATAGCATTTCATACTTATAGAACAAAAAACTCAACCTTTGGGATTGTTTTATTTTAATTGAGTCTTGCATTTCACTACCCTTAGGAAAACCATTTGCAATTGAGTGCATTTTGAATAAGACTAACAGTTAAATTGTTGAGATGAACAAGCTATTGAGTATCATTGGCTTCCATCGGTGTTGGGTTATAAAGGGTTTGCTCAGGATTTTAAACTGAAAGAAACTGCATAGATCTTTTCAGTCCATTCCTCAGCTCTTCCAGGAAACCAAATGGTGTATTTGCTGTCAGAAGTACATTAAGAGCTATCTTTAAACTTCTTGGGTTTCTTGCACCTGCTTCTTAGTACAAGGCTGTTCCGAAACTTCCTATGACGAGAAAATCCCCTTCTCATTTGCTGACATCCTTTAATGGAGAAAGTTGTTCTTTTTCTGTGTGTTCACTATCTGTACTGATTCTATAGGTTCTGTTTTAATTCACCAAGCTATTGAACAAGATCCTCTTCAAGATGAAGCTCTCTATTTCCTTCTAAACATTCTCTGAACCTCTTACAGGCTGAATTAACCTTTGCTAAACAAGGACAAATGGGATTTTACTCAATCTTCTGCATGACAAATCCATGACTTTGGCCATCACTGATAGACTCCAGCCTCAGTTTCTTAAGGGTTAAAGGGTGAACATGATCCTTGCCCCCACTGATTCCAGTAAACTGAAGTCAGGCTTCTAGTTTCTTCCTGCTTTCAAACTGGAACATGCCTTCTTCTCTGAAAGAGCAAAACAGGCCAGTGCCAGCATGATTATTGGAGAAAGCCTGCTTTCTGTGAAGCTTTTGCAACAATCAATATTCAGACCTAGTAAGCTCTGATCAAGGCATTTCCATGTGCTCAAATAGTGCTGTTTCTTACACCAGAGATTCAGGTGTTTAGTACATAGCCTAACTTTAAGCACAAGCATTCAGGTCAATCAGAGGTTTCATGTGGCTGACAATATGCTACCAAGTTGGTCATAGCATAGTTTAGGAAAAAAAAAAGTCAGGAATGACATGAAATGCATTTAATTACCATTTTAATTTGATTTGAGAATGTGATTTTGAAGGCTTCTCCTGACCATCCTTATTTACTATATTTTAGTTTGCACATCAGGGCAGACTTGGAGTGCACAAAGAGGATTTACAAAAATAAACTGGGTTGATGAAAGTAAATCCAGAGATAGACTCCAGAGACGCACCAGATGCACTGTAACCACTAATGCATGCTCAGTCAATGAGAGCAGACTGAAGTTAGTCCAAAATACCCCCTCTGAATCATGCATAATGTGGATGTCAGGTGCTTGGCACCATCTGTTTCGCTCTACAAATCTGCTGTAGCAGGTGATCCAACTTGCTAATATAAGCACAAATTCAATGTGTCTTAAGCCAGGAGAAAAAACAATTTAGTGACATTCCCGTCTAGCTTATTCTGTGAGATGAGGGACAAAACCAGCCTTTTCATTCTGGTTGTCAAGATGCTGCAGTAAAACTATTAAAATCATACTTCATTACCTTCCACCGTTCTTCCTGCATTTTTGCAAACCTTCTGAAAAATAAATTGCTTTTACTTTGGCACTTGATGTAGGCTCAAGGATAACTTATGATTTGCAGGTGCATATTAATATTCCGAATACCCATGTGTGCTAGGTGTTTTCAGTCAGACTGTCAGAAGACTATCCTGCAGGTCTGGTCTCCTAAGGATTATTAAGGGACCTACAGTAGTGTTATGATGAAATGTGGTACTGGGGATTGGAGTCTGGAGATGTACTTGAAAACATACTAATGGCTGTAATGGGTGTAAGAAAAAAAGAATCTAAAAAAAAAATGCCCTAAAAAGCCCCATATGCTCTCTGTGGCAGGGGTTTATAACTGATGCATACAGCAGATGGAACAAAAAGGCAGAAAAATAGTGATATTTATTCAAAACAGTCCTCCAGACTCAAGCAATTTGTGGTTTGGGATTTTCTGATCAAAAGGTGATGTTTATGTTTAATAACCCTTTATTATTTTCCTCCATTACTATGCCAAAAAACATTCTGGACTCTACCATTTACAGTGGCCTGTGGCAATGAGTTGCACAGCTCACAGTACTAAGAGGATCCTAGTAGCCAAACAATAACAGTAATGGTAATCTACGTTGAAAAGGGTTTATGAAATGTGCTGTTAAAACACTGAGGTATTGTTTGCATTTAGAGCTTTAGTTTGACTGAAGAAACTTTTGTCATAACTGTTTACTAAATAGGAGAGTTGGATCCTGCATACATACGGCTCAGGCACTGATCTCACTGATTACGGCAGCTACATAAGGTGTAGTTTTGGGAAAGAAGATAGGTGTGATGTGCTTTTCTTTTAAAAACACAATGAAAATATCAAATGCAAAGACTGTCCTTTTAGTGATGCTGATTTATTAATCCTATTATTACAGTCATTGGTTATGCTCATTTAGATTAATAGTATTCTGGTTGCCGTTAATAGTTCACAGCTTTGGTACTTTCAAAGGCAAAACTTCGCATGGTCTCACACACATTGTTCACATATTTTTTTCTCAATTTTTTGAATCAATTCTCTCAAATTGTGTTGAATTGTTTGCAGGTTTAATTGGCTTGCTTCACATAGCTGTAGATTCTTCAGGAAGTGGATGCTTCCATTTTTGTCAATAAAACCCCATGTTCTCACACTCTGATTATTGAATCTGAATTTTTTTAATGCTGAATCATCCCCTGCAGCAAAACTTCTCACTTGCCTCATATATGTTTTCCAGTGTAAATAGCTGAGCAAGGGAAACAGAAAATCTTGTTGTTCTTGCTCTTGCATGATGTAGAGGGGAGCCGAACAGACATAAAATGGTCCACCTAACTGTTCATCATCTGAAAATGTGTCACTAAGGGCAGAGGCATGACCTAGAAGAGCAGATTCTGCTGTAGTGACAGTTTAGGATTTGTTGTGAGCCATGCATTGCAGAGCAGAAAAACTGGCATTTCTGTAGGAGGATGTGCTGCCTGCATGTCTGGCTGCTGTCCCTAATCATTTTCACATCAGTGATTTACATCAATGTTGGGTGTTGTCTTGGGTTTTGACAGACATCTGCATGAAATGTGGGTTGATGCTTGTCTCTGTAGCATCTGCGCCACATGTTGCGGTCTCTTATGTTCTGTGAAGGAATGGAATGTGTGTGCCCATGAGAATCTTGGGTTCTGGGATGCTGCTTTACCTATTACTGAGTTAAAAACATCACAAAAAACCCGACTGTTCACATCAACAATTAATGGGATTACCAGGACTTCCTTATTACTAGAGTTGAAGCTGTAGATTTACTAAAGGTGGATGCATTTTGCATCAATAGAAAGCCATTCACTATTTAAGAATGGGCTGCACCCTCTTGTTAAATAGATCACATGAAAGAGATAGTCATTTAAGAAAAATGGAGTGGTACATCAAACTTCAGTGACTAATAAGGAATTTCCCACAACGGAAGGGATTGTGCATTGAGACCACAAAGGAAAGTGGGATCTCCATGTGTAGAAATCACAGATTGGACAAGTTACAGGGTTTAGTCAAGGGTGGCTTGAAGAGGCTCTGGGGAATGTCCATACTATCTGCATTTCATTCTTCAGTATATCTAAGTATAGATATACATAAGTGAATTCATAGACAGGCAACAGGAGAATGCATTTAAGAATATTTTCTTAAGCAGTAAGAGTTCCTAATTTAGGCATCCACTATTACTTTGTGCGAACACCGAAAGAAATGATTAAATTGTCCTTTCCAACCTTAATAAGATTATCACTAGAGAAGTGCTATGCTGTGGCAGAAGTGAGGCCCTTAGATGAAGCCTCTTTAGGAAATACAGAGTCTGAATGAATTAAAAGAGTTCATTCCACTTACATTTTGGGGACATCTGCATTGGAAAAGAGGAAAATACATTCCTGAAATTGAATTGGGAACTCTGCATTAGCTCACTGGGATTAAAATAGCAACAAAGATGAGTCAGTTGGATCTACAATTTGAATGGATACACAGAAAAAAAATCTTTATTCAGAGCCAGTTTACTTCATCTTTGTAAAACGTACAAGTTTTAGAAGAGAAGTGTCACACTGGTCACGTAATGCTGGGACAAAGCCGGGTTCTCAGTGGTGGAAGCGAGCTGTCAGCAGACCCCATGGGGGTAGGGACAGTACATAAGGTGTAAAACCAAGAGAATAATTTTTTATAGGCTGATGGAATCACAGAGCCAAGTTTTCAGTTACAAGTCCAAAATGGTCTGATATGGAGATTGTCTTTGCAAAAGGGCAGGTCATCCCAAATCGCACCAGCAAAGCAGACTACTGCAGGAAGCAGGAGTGTTACGACGTGTATCCATACTGAACAAGGTCCTCACAGCAGCCGCAAGGCTGTGGTGTTGGGTAGGAATTGAAAGCATTAGCCTGGCCTCTTCCAACTCCTGTGATTAAGACCTTAGTGTATCCTTCATAAACTGCAGAATTCTTTTCCTCTGCCTGAAGCTGCATCTTCATACTTGACCTAGCTGCCCCAGAACTGCTGTATTTCAGTACAAGATGAAACAGAAAGCATTAAAAGTAATCTATATACCATATACCATAATGAGTAATCTATATACCATTCATTGCTGGTGAAAAGAAATATTGTAAGGAATCTCCTTGAAATGTACCTGCAGTAATGGTGCAGTACACTGCTCAGATTTCTATGGCCAGATACCGTTTCTGTTACATCTGAAGTGCCTCATGCTTAAGAAGAGTGCATTATCCCAGCCTTGCTGTGCATTAAGCATGTTACCAATGATACAGGCCAGCTTCTCTGGTGCCAAGTGGTAAAAAGTCATTGCCTAGTGACATTAAAGGGGTGTAAATGGGAGAAGAATAGGACCTGCATCTCTGGGAGAACAAGGAAGTACTTAGGTCTGGAAGATTTGCTGGGTAAGAACCTACAATTTTCCCATTCTAAGATAGATTTGGGAGAGCCCGGAAGCTGGCTAATATTTTATAAATAGCTAACACAAACATTTTTTTGCAGATAACAACGTGATTAGACTCATAAACTCATTAAAATGTGGGTTTCTTTGTGACTCACGGTGTTCCCCAGCACTAAAGCGAGCAATGTTTTCTTTTCCTGTTGGTAGCTCTTGGACATATCTGTTAAGTGGACCATCCAGGATGACTCTACCCCCAAGTACTTCCATTACGACCCAGGGACATCTCGCCAGCTGCTGTGTGACCAGTGCCCTCCCGGGAGCTACGTGAAGCAGCACTGCACAGCCACCAGCCTGACACAGTGTGCCCCGTGTCCAGACCAGTACTACACCGAAGAGTGGAACAGCAATGATGAATGCCAGTACTGCAACACCGTTTGCAAAGAGCTGCAGTACATCAAGCAGGAGTGCACCAGCACACAGAACCGTGTCTGCGAGTGCATCGAAGGCAGATACCTGGAGCTGGAGTTTTGTTTAAAGCACACAGAATGTCCTCCTGGGTTTGGTGTTGCACAGCCAGGTACGTACCGCTTGTCAATATACACAGGTTTAATTAGAGCTTGACCGCATGTCAATGACTTGTGGTAGGAGTAAGATTAGGAAAGAGGCTCGTCCAGAAGAAATTACAGAACAGTAAATCGTAAAGCCAATTGAACCTGTTCCTAGCCTACATCATTTAGGCTGTAGCCAATGGAACATTTCTCAGTGGAATACCCTGCTCCTACTGTAATATATAACTTAATGGCAGGAGCAAATGTAGCAAATTGCACTCTAATGAGAAACATGATGGATTGGTTCTTTTAAAGGAACATTATCTGGAATGTGGTATTTGTGTGTGTGAATAATAATGTTTTTCATTTTGAAATCTGTTTCAAGCAACTGTATATCTTGACAAACACCAGGAGCACTATGTGTTTGACACCAAGTGTATAATTATAACAATATTAATATAGCTCTAGCATCACAGCAATATGTGGCAATAATTAATTACCAGCATCCTAAGTGGAACTCTTAGGGAAACTGTTACTATTATCAGACAAACAACCGTTTCATTGTCGACCAGGCTGGCATTGTGCTGTATATCTAGCGGGGCTCTTTTTGGTGGAGTGTATTCTTCATATAAGACAACACAAATTGTTGAACCAATAATAAGTTCTTCTCTCAAAACAAAACACGTCATTTATCATTTGGTAAATGTCATGTCCCAGTTTAGCTTCAGTATTTAATATAGCCTGAAAGAATTGTATTCCGTCATTGTACCAGAGATTGATAACTGCTTGGAGAAGAGCACTGAGGAAGGGAATATAGGAAATCAAAGTGTCTCAGACACAAACCCACAGGCAACCAGTCTCCAGACTACAGCATTACTTCCCTAGGGATTACATCTATATGGTTAGAAACACTAAGGCTGGCCCGTACATCTTTCTTAGAGCTACGAAGAATGGCAGGTTGGGAGTTTTGGGTTCTTGGGTTATGAACTTCTCATTGGAGAACAACTTGATGTAAGGAGTAGCGTCAGTGCTGTAGCTGCTCATTAGTCCCTGAGAAGTTGGTTAACTGAGCATTACCCTAATGCCCTGGCCAACTGTTAAGCATTTCCACTGGCAGCTACTGCATTTCTGTATTATAAACCTTCACTAACCTAAATTATTATACCCAGGGGCTTGGATTAATGAGGTTCCACCACACCTCGGCAGCAAGTCAAAAGGGGCCAGAAACAAAGTTCCCAGAAAGACTGGGAGATGAACAAAGAAATATAAATTGCCTGAGCCACCAGCATGCTGCATCCCTGTGAGCACAGCGAAACCATGGCAGACAAATACGAATCCCTCAGTCCAAAATGAAACAAACTTTGGAAGAAGATAAACTGTAGAATGGCGTAATTTATTGGAAAGATGGTTTCCAAAAGACCATCAGAATGAAACAGCTAAACCCAAGCAGACCTCAAATGAGGAATGAAAACACTGTAAAAATAATTGCATCCCCCTGTGTCAATAGTCAGCTTTGAGGTGAGGCATCGGCTGAGAATTTAATGAGCATGGACCATATTTTTCTTTCAGCCATATGATAGCCTTGAACTTTGCAATGATGTAATTTCAGGTGAAATAAAACCTAACTATATAAAATTATGCTTCCACTGCCACACAGGGAAATGGTGTGGTCCAGTGTCTCATTCAGAACTTAAAGCATTAGCAATCTTTTTCCCCACTGCACATGATTACGTTGCGCAGATCACTTTACTTTGGTAGTCCCCTTTCGTGAGTGCAGATTAAGGCTTTGCTCTTTTCTGCTGCAATTGGCCTGGCACATGGCAGTTTTTAGCAGCAATGTGCTGGGCAAGCAGCACTGGTACAAGGCAGCTCCATCCTCAGATGCTGTTTCCCTGGAGAGAAGGGGGGATTCCAGGCAAATTGGTGGGAGTGGTGTGGCAGTTTGCACCCTTAACAAGAGCAGCCAGATAAGCAGCAAAGCTGGTAAAGCTGGGAAGTGACTTTATGCTCAACCCTGAGAACACTGATGGATTACCTGGTTTATTTCCCTCTTGTGCCGCAAAGGTTATAGAGGAAGCTCTGAGCAGGATGACGCACCGTTTGCAGGGACTCTCCTTTCTTCCCATTCCTCTTTGCGACGGCACAACAGTAGTGAGTCTGCAGCAGGGAAAAATGCTAAAGATTCCAACGTCCCAGAAAAGCTGATTGCTGCTGGCTCAGGTGCAGGTGTTGGCTGGAGCTGGGTACAGCCCAGAGCCGCAGAAGCACTCATTGTGCAATAAAGGGCAAGGGCAGACGCTGGTGCTGCAGCTGGACAGTGCTGCAGAGTGCCGAGGATTTGGGTGAGGAGGTAGTAAGGTACAGGGTCTCTGACTTTTCAGATGCCCAGCAACTAAAAACCACTCATTTGTTTTCACTTTCTGTCTGATGAAGCAGTGGTAGGTCAGGTGTATGCAGGTATTATTCTTTGTTTCACAGCTGGTTGAATACTTGAGATTTGTACCCTTTTTCTCTAAGGAAATGACCCAAATAAACAAAATTTACTTTAAAGTTAGCATTAAAATAAGCATCCACATGTAAATACTTCCAAAATACACTAGATGGAGGCATTTTCTTATTCAAATATAGTTTCTAGTTATTAAAAAAAATATTTAAGCATGTGCTTAAATTCATGTTTAATAATGCAATATTAGATATTATACTTTAGGCATTTGCTTAAATGCTGGGTCAATAATGGTGAATTAAAAGTGAATATACAGCAATTACTGGTGCTGTTATTTTCCTGCCACTGGTGGTTAGACTGCATTGTTTCAGAAGTCATGCATTTATTTTCTTCCTCTTTGTCAATGTCATAGAACCGTATGTTGTCATTCTGTTGTTATATCATAGTAAAACTATGCCTTATAAAAGCAAAACTCCAAGCAAAACATATATATGTATATTAAGTATTTTTGCTCTATTGGACGATCGACTTTCTTTGCTTTTAATAATATTTTTTTCAAGCCCAGAAAAAAGTTCAGAAATATAACCAGAATTACATTTTCTGGTATAATTTAATATTTGAGAAGGGAAATTAGTTTACAGAGGGCCTTTAGTTAATATATTATGGGGTTATATTTTTAGCTAGAACTAAAGTAACCTGTTTGACTAAGTTCTGGGCAGATACTCTAGAGTACAATTAGAGCAGTTTTCTATGCCACTATTTTGCAGAATATTTATACAGTTGAAAGATGAAGGTCAGACATCATGTAATGTCTGAATAGACTCAAGGAATCACTGACTTAAAGGTATTACTTTACTAACTTACTGATTTAATCAGTAATTACTGACTTTAAACTTGGTATCAAGTGTGTGTAAGTGCCATTTCCTCTGTAACTCCAGCAGGAGCATCATTCTCTTAAAGAATCTTTTTTGTCTTTAAAAGTGAGAGTGGGGTTTGTTTCTTTTTTCCAAAATGTGAAGCCTTCAGAGACCAGAAATGTGAAAAGCAGAAGAATGACAATTTGGAGAAGAATATTTGGTTTTATTTGTGTATTCTTGGGGTTTTTTTCCACACCTGAGGTTATGTGTAATTGGATGCATTGTTTCCCTGTTCCCACAGGTACCCCGGAGAGTGACACTGTGTGTAAGAGATGTCCAGAAGGATTTTTCTCAAATGAAACATCATCCAAAGCAGCCTGTCTAAAGCACACAAACTGCAGTGCCCTGGGTTTAAAAACAGCATTGAAGGGAAATGCAGTTCGTGACAGCATCTGTCAGGAAAACACAGATACAACACCTCAGAAATGTGGAATAGGTATGTATCATATTAAGGAAGAGTGCTCTGAAAACATGCCTTTTAGTTAAAATGAATCTATCTGCCATAAATGTGGTGCAAATATCTAGCTTGTTTGCCATTTGCCTGCTATGGTGATGGCCATAGTAAAGTTGTAATTACTGTAGGTCAGACTGAATCAAACTCAAGCACAGAGAGCAGCAGTGCTATAAAGACCACTTAGTCTAGTTTTGAAAGGTTTTTCCTTACCATCCTTTCTGCTTGCTCTTCTTTCTGAGACAGGGAAGGTAACAGGCCAGAGCAATTCATGCATTCTTTTTCCCTTATTTCAGATGTAACCCTGTGCGAGGAGGCTTTGTTCAGGTTTCCTGTTCCTACTCAGCTCACACCTGACTGGCTGAACATACTAGCAGAGAGTTTGCCTGGGACAAAGGTTAGCACAGAAAACATCGAAAGGATTAAACAAAGGCACAGTTCTCAAGAGCAGACCTTCCAGCTTTTGAAATTATGGAAGCAGCAAAACAAAGAGCAGGATATGGTCAAGAAGATCATTCAAGGTACCTTATTTTGATAGCACGCGTATTGAAAGAAATCCTCTAAATGGCATTTTAAAGATTGCTTGAGATCAAATACCTCCTGGTGATGTGTTGTGTTCTGAGGACCTGCAGGGCTTGGCTGAGCTTTATTGATGCAGTAAGCACAGTGAAATCAAGGGGAAGCAGCACTGTAGCCCCCCTGGGAGCATGTATGGTGCCACAGCTAAGATCTCCTTTTGAGACTGAACAATATATGAAGAATTTTGATCAAGCAGGGAAATGCTTCCCACTGTTATATCTGAGCAGTGGCTCTTGAGGTTAGAGGGAGCTGGACGCCTGCAACTGAGAGTGCAATTTGTTTTCTGTGAAGACCAGCAACTCGGACTAGGACATCTGTTCATGGAATGGGGAACGCATAGGAGTGAGGAACACATGGACAGGCTTCCCCTTCTTTTTCCCTGCTGGTGCCTATTTGTCATGCCAGTTCACCGCTTGCTTTGTGCTGAATCTGCCAAGACAGGTGTCAAAGGTGAAATAGTGCTGCAATATTAACACCAAGGGTTTTATGATTGTTAGGCCAGTTATTTTCATGTAAGCCACCATCAAAACCTGCCACATTCAAATGACCTTTTGTCCACTCAGAATAGATTTGGAAAATGCTGCAGAAATTGTTTGGTTTCTTCCCCTCTCCTGTTCAGTATGTATGTTCATGTGGGGCTGTGAAGTGTCTAAAATACTTCAAAACCCAAAGTGACTCTTTTAGCGAAGCTTGCCTGGACTTCTGAAGAAGAAGAGCAAAATTTTCGTTCACTGGAACCAAATATTAGGAGCCCGATCATATACACAAAATATTTCACAAGATAGATGGAACTAGCATATAGCAATAAATACTTGCTATGAAGTTTGTTTGTAATTTGGGGCTGTTCGTACTGCAAAGTTAATTAAATCTCCAAGTGCTTTTCATAGCTGGACCCTAAAAAAAAAAACAAAAACCTTGCTGACATAATTATTTGAAATACAGCAAATAAAAAAAATACTTGGAAGGGAATATTCACCTTGAACCTATGGAACCTTTTTTGCAGGCCACAGCCAAGCTGTTATGGGTTGTACTTATATCTGTTTTCTTTTTACTTTCTGTAGATATTGACCTTTGTGAAAACACTGTCTTAAAGCATATTGGCCACCCAAACCTCACCTTTGAACATCTCAACACACTGATGGCAAGCTTACCAGGCAAGAAAGTGGGAAAGGAAGATATTGAGCGCACAATGAAACTATGTCAACCTGCAGACCAAGTTCCGAAGCTTCTTAATCTGTGGAGGATAAAGAATGGTGACCAAGACACCATTAAGGGTTTAATGTATGGACTGAAGCACTTGAAAACATACCACTTTCCAAAACGAACCATCCAAAGTCTGAAGAAGGTGATTAAGTTTCTGCACAGATTTACGATGTATAGATTATACCAGAAACTGTTTTTGGAAATGATAGGGAACCAAGTTAAATCAGTGAAAGTAAGATGTGTCTAATTCAAGATATTTTTCATCCTCCACTGACTATTTTTCCCTAATTACTGCCAGCAGTAATTAAACTGGAACGTTGTTTCCCTACGTTATGTCTTACTATTTATAGAAATGCCTGACTGGAATAGCTCTAAATCTTCTGCAGTGTTTTTGGAGGGTTTATTTTTTAAACCAAATCACTTTTGTAAAAGCTATTAACCTGTTGGTAACACTAAGAGTCTGATTCTGCATTTTTGCACATTCAGAGTTGAAAAACCCCACTACAGTCACTAGATGAGAAAAGAATGCCAGACCAGGCTCTACTCCAGTATTTGCTGTTTATATTCTTTGAGGAATAAACATTTTTGTTGTACATATTTATTAAGTTAAATGGAAATTGTATGAGACTGAATTTTAGGAAGAGAAATGCAAAGCACATTGTATATTTTCTAGCTAAACAAAAATGATCCCATATATTTTTCTGGCAAAATTTTGTAGCATGCTCTTAAGAGTTATTAATTTCTTTACATTTTGTATTTAAAAGAAGTATTATTGCTTAGTTTTATTTGTATAAGTTGTGGTATCTTTTGGTAGGGATGTTTTAATTTATCCAATGATTTTAACTAAAACACAGTGAAAATACAGCATAAGTGACCTGAATATTTAAATATTCTGTGAGGAAGTGAATGTACCATATTTAAGAGCTGGATTTTTATATAGAATTTCATAATCTTATTTTATAAAACAATTAAATTTTTCAGTTTACTTTTCGACTGGTGTTTTACTCTTAGCTCTGAAGTAGGAACTAACAACAAAGACAGACCATGTGGGTTTCACACCTTATCTTGGGCTTGGCTCTCTGCTACTCCCTGTCTGGTCTCGTAGTTAATATGTGAGCCAAGTAAATATTGACCAGCACTGGCTTTTCATGATCACTGTACAGGTGTAAAAGAGGGTGAAAAGCACTAAAGGTTCTAGTTTAGAGGCCCCAGGCAGTTGTGATACAACCGACTACAAATCCATACACGCATTTGGCCCAGCATCACTCTTGGCCTGGTGTCATTCTTGGAGAGCTCATAACCTTTGCCCTAACCACAGCTTGTAATTTCATGGAGGAAAGATGATGCAGAGCCCTTATGGGCTTGGAAAACCTCACATATTGCTACTATGAATAAAGGAAGGGAGCACAGAGAGGTCACATATAGAAAAAAAATATCATTTACCATTGCCTTCAGCTACAGAAAGAGGCACCTGCGAAGAGATGGGCTCCCCAAAAAGGGAACAGGAACTGTGTGTCTTTATCAAAAGCTCACATAACTTCAAGGACCAGTAATCATCCACAGTGCAAGCCAAAGGCTTTGGTGGCTGCACGGAGAGACTTTACTCTTCCTTTTTTCCTTTAAACCCTGCAAACAAACTAGAATATTCAACACATTCTTTTCCCTTGTGTATAGGAAAGAAAAACCATCAGCATTTAACCTTGTATGACAAATATCACTTTTATTACAGATGAGAGGATCTTAAGCAAAGAATAAGAAAGAGATTCCTAGTAGATATGATGGGTGCTCATCAGAAGTGATCCCCTTACAGAGAGGACAAATGGAACATATTGCTTTAGAATACTTGAGTTTCATTTTTCATTGAATTCTGACATCACTTTTTGAATCAAAAGGAATGAACTCCCTTTTATACTTCACATGTTATTAGCATCTCATTTATCAGTGTAGCTGAGAAATGGTGCTGAACATATATACACAAAAATCTAGTTTTGTTGAATCATTTGAAATAATTTGCGTACTTTTATAACAGAAATGGGTTTTACATATAATTAAAAGATTATAACAACAGAATCTCAAATTTGCAAAATAGAGACCAGATGCTTCCATGACTTCGCCAGGTGTGGCCATTTGGGGTGTTGTAGGTATTAAAACAAGAATAATCATCTTACTGCCAGCAAAATGAAGAGGATCCCACACACCTCTTATAAACATTTCCATCCTAATCCTTTCTACGTTAGCTCTGTTTAATATAGCACTTTAGCAATGATGATAGTGTAGTTATAGTATTAAGTATTAATATAGTTAAAAATGTACCAGTGGAATCACTTTAGCAGCACTATTGGCTAGAGAAAAGCACAGTGCCTTCTTAGTACATGGTACTGGTTTGAATTTATACATCTATACTTCCATATTACAACTAATTATATGTAACTCTCATTATAAATAACATTAAATGTTTGTGATGCTTCTGGAATGACAATACTGAGGAAGATGCTCAGAGCCACATAGTATAGCTTATGTTATAGCCACCATAAGAACATGCTCTACTTCACTGCAGTAGAGCATAGCCTTGACTGGATTTCCTGGGAAACTTTTGTATTAAACTATTACCTGTGCCATTTAAAATTGGATTTTTTTTCCCCTAAACATGAAGTTACACCTGTTTAATGAATTATAGCTGTTAAAGCTGACTCAGCTAATCAGGTGCTCATGGTAGACACTTCTCAGCCAATTTATGCCTCATTTATCAACCTGGCTTCACTCAGCTGGAAGGAGTCCAACACTTCACATCCTGAGCAGGCAACAAGTGAACTGTATTCTCTTCCCCAAAGAGCCTCCAGCCCAAAATAGCCAAGACAAACAAAAGCAAGACCCAGGATAATGAGGGAGAGGGTGAGGCAAACACAAAGTGGGAGGGTTGCTTGGAAAAATATGGGTTTGGGGGTGGTAGTTTGTTTTTCAGGGAAAGCTGAAGGAGGAAAGAGGAGATACGTGGCGGGCAGCACATGGGAGAGGGGTCCCCATGTCCATGACACAGGAAATGCTGCTGTGGGGAGGCAGAAATGGAGGGAGGGAGAGATGTGCGAGGGCTGGGGACAACCACCCAGAGCTGGGCCCTGTGGGTGATGCAGGGAGATGCTGTGCTCCAGGTACCCTGACCTGCACTGGGAAAAGGAAAAGCAGCTTCAGAAACACTTGAGCAAGATGGTGAGAAGGCATTTAAGGCAAGTTCTTCAGTTGTCATCTGTCCAGCTCTGCTCTCGGAGTGGAAACAACCCTCAGCTAACAAAAAATACATGAGTTTAAAGCAGAACCTTACTATTTCAAAATCTGCAACAACCCTGTTTTTTAGATCTTTCTTATATGCACATGTCCTCCAGGGAAGCAGTCTCCTGGGTCCCAGAAAACACACCATGTTTTGGAGTAGGAAGGAAATTAAAGAAGAAACTAGATATTAAGCTCTTTAATAATCCTTTTTTTCAAGTTGAGCACATCACTAAGCACAGTAGATTCCTGGTCCCTGACGGTGACTTATGGATGCTTTCATAGTAAAATTACTCATCAATAGTATGGTCTGCTATAGACTGAACATTTTAAAAACAAAGCCGGGTATTAGATTTTAAAAGTTCAGTGAGCTGGTAACAAAGGTTCAAAGAACTGGAGTCTATACGTGTCTGTAGCTGAACACCACATGCATGCATACACTTGCACACACACCCACCATACGCTGTGAGGACAGCTTGGACTGAGGGCTTCAGTAACCTGTGTTGATGAATTCAATGCAACCAGATCCTTCATCACCCCCAGACACCCATCCCGCTCGCCCTGGAATGGGTCACCTCCAAAGTGGAGCTATCTGGTTTGCTTGTGAATCATCTGCAAAGTGCCTAAATTTTCGGCCCTAAAGTTATTTAAAACTGTGGCTCAGAAATAAGCAAATATCTAGAAAAAAAGGACCAGCAATTTCTGCCGATTGTCAGAAACGATTCCATTTTGGACAATTGTCAAATATAGGAAATATCCACCCTCCAAAATATGTCTTTGTTGAAATAAAATGGAGAAGGAAAAACAAAGGAAACTGGACAAAAGAATAAAAAGAAGAAAAAGAAGAAAAAAAAGAAAGTTTTGCATTTTTTTCCCCTTCACCTTAATGAGATGGTAGAACCAATATTGGCAATAGGATCAGTAGTGAGTAAGGGTAAAAATATCTGCAAAGCTAAGCCTGTAGTCACTGTGCAAGTGAAGGACAAAGCTGTGGGAAAGGGCTATAAGAACGGAGTCCGAATTGCAATGAATTGAGTAATTCTATTTTTATATTAGAATTTTGAACTGAACAAAACTTGCGACAGAGCAAAGCAGGTGAACGCAACATGGACTTAGTTTATTCCACTCATCATCATCCTCATCCCTTGTATTTATGGCAAGTTTGCGTAGGATTCCTCTGTTTGTCTTTTCGCATTTAAAAAAAGTCCTTTCATACTACCAGGTTATTTTTTTTAAATCACCCTGACCTTTAGTACCTAGGAGGGTGTTTAAAAGGAACCACATGATGAGAGATTGTGGCTTTGGCAATATTTCTTATATGAAGAGGACAGGGTGTGGTTCAATAATGGTGAAGACAGAGCTTTCTGGAGAGTATTTTTCTCCTTTTTCTTTCTTTATCTAAGAAGGAAAGCCTTCATCCACTTCTAAAGAAAGAAAGAAACTTTCTGGCAACTGGGGCATACATCATTTTGGACGTACAGCACTGCGTCAGCACACAAAATGAGATTTCTGCCTATCGATAGTATTGACGGTTTGGTATTTGTGTCGCGCTTCAGCTTTGCCTATGGCACTTAAGATGAGTGAAACGATACATCCTAAAGGATAACTAGTCCCACCTAATGCAATGAAAACATTGCCAGTAAGACACAGATCAAGTATTTGTGCTCTTTGAAGCAGAGACGTCAGAGATCCAGGTACCTAAATACGAGGAGGCTTGCAGGACCCACAATCTTCTGGCCGCAGTTAGGGAAGACTAACATAGACCCAAGTTTTCGGGAAGGGTGTCCACACTCAGGAGATGTGTCAATGCTTGAAGAAGGGTGTGTGTTTTCGATTGCATCAAAATAAGCGGAGAGTGGCTGGCAGGCCAGTGAAGCCAGCGGGAAGCCGGGCTATTCCCGTCTCCCGGAGGTAGAGAGCTTGGTTTTATACCGCGTGGGTTGAGAACCAGCACAGGCATACAAGAGATGGGTAGTTACTGCTGTTGAGACGTGTTTTTGGAAGTCTAAGAAGACTGACATACTGAAACCTCAAGAAACCAGAGAAAAGATGCATGAAATTACACTTGGTGCCTCAAAATCAGACTTTCTGTCTTGAAACAGTCACAAAACCCAAGTACTCAGAAAAGAAGAGGTTTCTTCAGCAGCTAATGCTAAAGACCCTACTTGGGTGATTTTGAGTCAGCAGAGGATGCTCACAGGCAAGTGATGGCAGCACCAAAACAACTCATTGCCCAGCTGCAGAAGTAGTGATGCATTGATGCTTCCAGGCTCTCTCTGTACACTGCAAAGACTTGGACGCTTTAAACTCAGCACAAGGATACTCAACCCCACCAAGGAAATTGCTGCAAAGGTCTGTGTGTGCTGAAACTGGGTGCCC
This sequence comes from Psittacus erithacus, assembly GCA_009867235.2. NCBI lineage: Eukaryota > Metazoa > Chordata > Aves > Psittaciformes > Psittacidae > Psittacus > Psittacus erithacus. The sequence continues at coordinate 21,758 of WYDI02007359.1, forward strand.
TCCTCCCCACCACATTGCTGACTCTGTGAAACATGGTCTCTTAGCCTGGCTCTCCTCGTGTGCTTCACCCAAGCAATCCCTTTGGGCGCAGACAATTGCTTCACTTTCCTGGCACACCTTGGAGTGGTTGGTGCCCACCTCTCCTTGCCCAACAGCACAGACAGGGAGGAGGAAGTGGGGTGGACTCCCTCCTCCCCAGCCTCAGGGGCTCCTATTGCACCCACTGCCAGGAAGGGGCCCTGACTCAGCCTGGGGGCAGGGCAGGACACACCAGCCTCCAGCCTGGAATGGGGCCATGCCAGCGGCCAAGTACATATTAAACACTCATAGAAAATGGGCCAGCAAGGACTGCATTTGCATCAAACAGGCATAGAAGGAAATGCATGCAGAGGCTGCATTTGTATTGAACAAGAATAGAAAAAGATACGTGCACATACAGAAAGTGATGATTAGGACCGACAGTGCTCTCCCTCTTCTTCCCCAGGCTCTGAGGACAGCTGCCACATCTGCAGCCTATGAGCTGTGCCTCCCTACAGAACCCATCATTTATCACCTGTACTCTCTGCCTCCAAATAGAGGGCTGGAGGGCTGTGGCCATGACCCCATGGTGAGGGAGGCAACTTTCTATCCCTGTAGACCAAGGATGGACTCAAACCATGGGGCTGGTGGGTGCAGAATGAGCCTGTGCAGGGTTGGTGCATGGGGTGACATGTGCTCACCCGAACCACTTTGCGTCTCCAGAACAGCGTTGCTCACCGCTGGGTGCCTCAAGAGGCTGTGGGTCTGGTGTCCCCATGGTTTGTGTCTGCACAAATCTGGAGTGACTCCAGAGAAGTCAATGGGAAAAGAAAAGCATGTGAAGCAGAAATCTTATCCCAGACTGCCTGGGCAGTTCCTCAGAGGCAGGGAAGTTATCTTTCACTCAAAGAAGGGTGGATTCATTATCAGCCAATAATTATCTCAGCTAATTTTGTAACCTTAATACAACAATAAAGCTGAAACTACCCCATATAGTCAATTTTTATTAATAATCCCCTGGCATACAGCATATCCTTTTCAAGGGAGCCTGTGAAGTGTTACTCAACAAATGGAGGAGTTCTTACATCCTAACTTAGAGGTCCTAGCAGGGGGGCAAATGTTATATTTCACCCAGCGGCAAAAATCTGAAGGATTTTAAGGCCTACAAGTTTGCCCTTTTTCTGTCAAAGACAAAGAAAGAAACCCTTTTATTTTAAGCATAATAACCTCAGAATAACTCCAGAAAGTTCTCAGAAGAAGCAAATCTTTCCCGGCAATCATCAAACTCCTATCAGCACAAGCTGCAGGGAGCTGTCTGACAGACTAAGCATGTAGCACCGGGAGAGCCTGCAATGAGGCCTGAAGTTTAATTATAGTTCTGCCTGAGGAAGTATCAAAACCCCTTTGCAGAGCACTACGAATTCAAACTCCAAGTCAGCTACCATTAGTTGAGGGTTCTCTTCAGTTAAACTAATTGTAGAGTGTTTCTACACGTACAAAGAGAGGCATTTAGAACACTGGGTGAGACACACACAGTTCTGAATGTTCACGTCCCATCGTCCTTGTTCCCTTAAACCCATTCTGACCACACAATAGCTCTGTTACTGCTGTTTCTGCTTTCTTGCTGATCACAGTTTACTGATGCAATTCCTTCCTTTGCTCTGGCAGGGTAAATGGCTTTGCTGTTACACTGCATTTTACTCCACTCATGTCCAGCCATGCTGGAAACCTGCAAGGCACAAACTGAGACTGCAAGGAGCAGCATTAGCCCCAGAGCCACCCCGCCTTAAATAACTTACCCTATGAAAAGTATTTTGTCACTGCAGAGGTTCCATCAGCAGTGAATAGGATGGCAAAGCACCACGCTACTGCTCTGAGCTACTCTGTATTTACAAACTGCTTGGAAAGTGCAGAAATTGCACCTATTCCCACACAAATCTCCCTGTTCCCTCTGACCCCGTGGTAAGAGGGTGGTTACTAACATCCCGCAATGTAATCCCAAAGGGTATAGGACAAACTGAAACACCCACAGAATACAGAATAAAAGGACTCTGACAACAAAAAAGCCTGGGTTATATGAAAGGTAATGACTAGGAAAACCCTTAAGCTAGGAAAACACAGTCCTGTGAAGAATCATCATTGTTCCCACGGTGCAGGTATTATAAGACACATGCTTCAGTTTTGCTGGAGCAACAATAAACCTGACACACACAAAAAAAGCATCAGTCCTGTTGCCTGGTTAGCCTTCCTTGAGGCTAAAATACCTACAAGCCCATTCAGCACAGGAAGTTTCCTGGGTTTGCACTCATTGCCCATTCCCATGGGCAATTTAACTGTAGAAATAAATGTATACTTCCAGAGTTGGCTAATTAAACAGTAAATTAAAATAATTACAGTAATAAGAATAAAGATTTCTACAATTCTTTAATAGCCACCTGTGTTCCCCTTTTGTAGGAGAACACTGGATTTCAAATTCAGCCCTGGAGATACTATTCCCTGTTGCACCTGAGTAAGTTAAAATTCAATTCAGAGGCACCTGGAAGGAACCTCTTGCCAGCACTGGGGGAAAGCTTAGAGTAATTCCCCTACCTCCTGAGTAGTTTGCTACCTTCTTGGTAAAGGTATCCTCTGGGGAGATAATGGGACCTTGGCCGTCATTTGCATAATGTTCAGTGGTGGGTTTTTTATGCTCCAAATGTAAGGTGTTTTCCAAAAAAATTCCCATTGAGGCATAACAAGCTGGTAGTGCTTCCCTGAAAAATCCCAGGTACCGAATCTTGTGAGAAAGGATGCTGACTCACTGATACTGATGGCTCAATACTGAGCTCTGACGCAAAGAAGTAGGACAGTTGCATTATTCAAGCAGGAAGAAGAAAGCTATAAACATGGGAAAGTAAGAGCGAGGAAAAGACGATTTTATGTTTCCTTATGATTGAAGAGGTACTGTATGAAGGGTGAGTTTAGACTCATTTGTCATACATCGGTTTAGCTGATCTGCATGAATTTGTTTTATTCAGCTTCTCTGTGCCTAAGAAATACAAATTCAATTTTAAATGGTGGGGCATCTTAGCTCTATTCTTATCCCAAGCCATGAAGAAAGTCTACCTCTTCTTTCTCTCCACCAGACTTTGCAAACCATGTAATCCTCCTTTTTCTGGGTAAAACCTGAAATGGATGAGAAACCACTTATTTAAAATGTGCATTTTAGAACAGCCCTTTTTGGGAGGGCATCTGATTTATGGTGTGGTGTCACTCATGACTTCAGTCAGACAGCTGACGCCCAGAATTATCAGGCAATCTTCACTTCCATGTCAGGCATGAAGAGATGTGTCTTACTTTTCACATTTCTTTTTAATTATGATTTAAGGTTTGTGCCTTGTATTTTTTTGTATGTCCAAGGCCTACTTGTTGCTGTTGGACTTGTAAATGCTTTGAAAAAAAGAGCTACTGAAAAAATAAGTTGCCACAGACAAGCAAAATAGAGTCAGTCTGCACCACTGCCAGCAGAGATGGTCATTGCCAGCATAGTCAGTCCCTCCTGCAAAAGGAAATGCTTTCAGTATGACAGCTACAGTGTTCAGACAAAGAACTATAAGGAAGAAAACTAATTTGGGGTTTATTCAGAGTAAGGAAATCTTGCTTCTGGAAAGATGGGTTGAGGAGAAATGGATAGAACTTAGTTTCAGTTCAGCCATACCATGCGGGATTACCCAAGCAATAGCCACAGCAGCTGGGAGTCAACCCAGCCACTCAACATCCTGTCTTGCAGCCATTTAATGCCCTGAAGGCAACACTGAGCACCAACCAGAGAAATTCTTGTGGAAGCTCAGATTTCAAATGCTCGGGATTTTCACTTCTCTCTCCCAAGCAAGTTTTTGCTGGTTGTGCTGGAGGGGAATTTTGAGCCCGCAGAAACAGGCATCTGATTGCCCAGAGACCTTCTGGGTTATGCTAATGTCTGGTTTCATTCTGGGCTCCATAGATTTCCTGTGAACTCTGTTTTGGTTCCTGTTTTCTTATGAATCTCCCTGTGAAGAAAGAAACTGAATCTTTCAGTGGATGCCTGATTCTGGTCTTGCTTGGAGTGGTGTTGCACAGCTGTACATCCTGATCTGGAGTTGTATTTATGAAAGCTTAAGAGAATGACTGGGCTCTGCAGCCTACCCCAGGTCAGCCTCTGTCTTGATGCTGCTACTGCTCCACCAGAGAAAAGGGGCCACAGACAATATGAAATATTAGCAAATGAGCTATCTATCTCCTGGAGACGAGAAAACATGGGTTACCACTAGGAGCAGCAATGTGGGAACTCCTATTATTATTATTATTACCGGAAACAGCAGGAAGCTCAAGGGAAATGATTAATGACTGCTTGCTGATGGCAAGAGCAAGGAAAAAAATAATCCCAAATTATCTAAATCCATGGGTCACTTCACAAATCTTACCAAGAGTCAACAGTTTGGTTTCTTTTCAAATGCTTGATTAAAATAGTATCAACATGCTACAAGTGGAGAAGAGAAGTATTTCATATAGTCTCTGTCAGCTCCTGTTAACACTTCACAATTTGTTGCTCAGTCCAATGCCTTTGTGCTCAGGAAGATTTGGCACTGAAGTTTGTTTGAATATGGCAAGAGAGTGAGCTTTGGCCTGGTTATTTGCCAACTGCATCTGTCTGGTATGATGCTCTGCTCCAATCCCACAGCCACAAAGCCACCTCCCGTACAGAGCCCACTGCAGCCATGGATGGGCAGAGCCTAAAGGGGTTCAAGCATTTCACCCAATGTGAATTTTCCCCTTGCTCTGTCAGGAAGGGCTGAGGGAACCCCAGCTGTGAAAGTCAAATGGTTTAGATCATTCACATGGGAAAATCTGAAAGCACTCTCAAATTCAAAGCAAGGGGTTAAAATAAGCTTATCCTACTGAAGAAACTCATTTATTTGAAGACATGCAGGCAATTCTGTCTCCCCCCACCCCCAAACCAAACAAAAGCAAATATAATATGTTCAACTTAAAGCATTTTAAATTAAAACAAAGGATAAAAAAAACAAACCCTTTCCATAATCCTGCTTTTATTTTCTAAGCATAAAAGAGCTGAGCTAAGCTGAGGTAACACGGATGTCAACCCCACTTGACTGCAGCAAGTGGAATGGTTCCAGTTCACACAAAACCTGTATATGCCTGTAAAGTCACAAGAGGGGGGTGGGGAAGAAGGGGAAAAGTATTTAACCTTCAGAAATAATTAAATCACATTTATGGTTAAACAATGGATAGTTAGATCTGATTGCTTAGAAGACTGGAGGACAGAAATTAAAGTGTTATCCTAAACTGTGCAAATATATTATGGGTATCTTTTCAGAGATTAATCAGATGCAGAAAACATTTCCTTCAGCAGGGACTGTCACAAGCAATTTGTGGGGCAGGGATAGAACTACTTAGCTCCTCTGTGTAAAAAAGACAAAAAGTACTGGCCTAAAACTGCCTCCTATGAAGAAGGACTAGAGAAAATGGGGACTGAAAACTTCTCTAGGTTCCTGACTAGAGCAGCTCTCTTCTGCTGATGCCTCCAGCTCCTGACTGAGAGGGTGGTGGGGAACAAAACAAATCTTGGGTTTTCCTGTGGCTTAGATCCCTTTTTCAAAGAGGCCCCAGCTTGTTACATTATGGCACATTCAACTTCTATAGGTCCCATATCCTACTTTCTGCCCTGGTGCGTCCCTGTCTTTGTTTTTTTGTGGGATAGCCACGTACAGCCCCTTAATGAAGTCAGATTAGTACATCAAACCCACCAATCATCATATCCAAAACAAATAGGGCCCAAAGATGCAAAGTAAGAAGGATTTTTCCTGCGCTCCTGCATCTCTTCAGAAGAGAAGCCAAACTTTTAAGAGAGTTGGCAGGAGGCATTAAAAGGAGCTTTTCTTACCAAGTGAGAGCAACAGTGAGGTGTTGAAGCGATTGCATTCAAAACAGCTCAAAGACAGACATGCTTATTCAGCTTTTTTTTCACCTGGGTTATCCATTACTTTATTTAAGACAAAAATTACTTGATTTGTGTTTAGCAAACAGTGAAAGCGGGTTTTAATTGACATTGCATAAGACTGTCCATTACTCAGAAGTGTAGCTCTTTTTTATGGCACAACTGAAAAATTGTGACTTCTGCGGAAATTCTGGAAAGAGCATGTCAGGAGGAAATCATTTATTTAGCCCTTTCTGGAAGGAAGGCTCTTAACTTCTTAGTATTTGCCAATGTTCTTGCTTTAGCAGTCCATGTGCATTCATATGGCCCTGAATCAAAAAAGGCCTTTACACTTGGGGAGTGTAACTTGTCCTTCTCCCTGTGGCACAGGAATAGATGGTGAGGAATGATACAATGAGGAAAGGCTTCAGAAGAGCCAACACACTAAAAAGAGTTGAGTCCAGACCTGTATCCCAGCTCTGAGCCACCATTTCATTCTGGCACAACTGTGATTAGGGTCCAGGCTTTCAGCTGTACCCTAGTGCCTATGACCAAATGCACCAAACCTTTTCTCTCCTATCCATCTGCTCTGTAACATGGGGAAACAACAAAATCCATATTTCTAGTGTGAATTCTGATTGGATTAATGGATAGGGAGAAGCAGCATGAGATGTGTCTTCTGCAAGTAGTTCATCCGTTGCCCATGTTGAGCAGCAGCTCCATGGCTAAATAACCTCCCGTAATAAAATGCCTGAGAAGCAAGAGGTCTGAGGGAAGTGGGGGAGAGTAGGACCACAAAAACAGGGGTTCAGAAAGAGGAATGGTGAAGGAGTGAGTAGGAAAAATAGAAAACAGTATCATTAAGGAAGTGGCTTGGTGTAGCCCTCAGAAGGCACATCTCAGCCACATTAAATACCCTTCACTGCTATGTCTTCTTTTATGTTGGTCATGAAAGAGCTGTTCCTAAGGGGGCTGTTGGTGACCTTCATGCTTAGAGGTGAAGACAAACACTGCACCCTGAGAAGGAAAAACCTGGAAGAAAGCAGAAGTGACACATACTGACAAATTGAACCAGAATCCAAGCAGAAGGAAGAAAGCAGAAAACTTCACCTTCTTTCACCAAAAATACACAAGATGAATATGCAGACTTTATACCTAACTCATTTATGGTATGACTCCTGTTTTCTGAAGGTTTAGCATCCACTCAGGAGATCAGAAAAGCTGTTTACTGCCCTTCAGTGTGTCAAAAACCAGGAATCACCTTCTATTAACATCTGAGATTATTCGAAGCCTTCACAACAGCAAAATACCAGACAGACTGTCCCAACAGGCACAAACTGAAACCCAGGAGGTTCCCTCCGAACATCAGGAAAGTCACCTTTCTTTACTGTGAAAGTGACTGTGCCCCAGGACAGGTTACGCTGAGAGGTTATAGAGTCTGTTCTTAGAAACATATGAAACATGCCTGGACATGGTCCAGGGCAACTGGTTCTAAGTGACCCTGCTTCGGTAGAGGTGGTTGGACCATGTGATGTCCAGAGGTTCCTTCCACTCTTAGCCATCCTGTGAATCACAGATTCTGTGAATGCCGCAAGGTATGTTCATGCTATGAAACCTGTTGGACCTTGGACAGAGGAGCAGAGACAGTAAATGGTGTAGGGCCGTGTCACCAGGGCCCACAACACCTGAGACCATCTCCAGAGAGGTCGTGGCACATGGTTGAAGGCCCTTGTCCTGCTGTGGAAGCAATAGTTTAACAAGGCGTTAAAGGCGTCTGGATTTGCTTTTCCTCTGCCTTTCTAGGACTGGATTTCCCCTCCTCAGAAAAGCCACTTGCATTCGCTTTTAAAGTCTGTACTTGAAAAATTCATCTGTGTATTACAACAAAGCGGACTTGAAAATAGACAGTGTGCATGTATGCTTAGGTCAGAGGTGCACCTGCCTCAGCTGATAATTATTCTGTATTTTTAGCATCAGGGTGGGCAAATCTGCTATTTTCTCCATTGGATGAAAAAATACATTTATTTCCTTCCTGTTACACACCCAGAACTCACAAGGATTGTTATTCTGACAGCACTGTCCACTTTGTTAATGCATGCACCAAAGTTGCTTTAAAGCAGCCAGACAAATACAGCCTGGCTTTATTTTAAGCTTTTCACTTTCATACTAATGTGCAATTTTAGCCCAGTTGAAGTAATTGCTAAAGTTTGCAGTCCATAATTCCTCAGTTCAAATGCTGCAATTCTAATGTAGATCTAGTGAGTTCAGCTCAACATTCAGAAATACACTTAGGTACATTCAGAATTGTGCTATTGTTTGTCATGATTTTGCAATGAAATAGTCCTCAAATTTTCAGTTTTAGAAAGTTTAATTTACAAGGAAATCCCTCAATTACTTACATAAAGCAAGCTTAAGTAAGTATCTTTAAACTACTTTCATGTTTTCCTTATTTTATTAAGATAAAGTAGTGATAAAAATGAATTACGAATTAAATAATTCCTCACAAAAACCTTTTTTCCAGACAGTAAAAGCTTCCAAAGACTTAAGATGAAGGGATTCTAGCTCATTAAGCGGCTAAGTCTTGCCAATCTGTTTACACAGAGAACAAATGAAATATAAGAATTAAAATGGTTTAAGAATTCAAGTGAAACAGCTCCGTAAGATGTGACAGAAAGCAATGCCATGGAGCTTTCCTTGAAATTTCTATTTATTAAGATGTGACAAATCCTGTTGTCTGGAAAAGTGACCCCAAATCTCAAGGTCTCCAATCTGGCGTTAGGGATTTCTCCCACTTAGCCAGCTGTGGCAAGTGTGACGTTGACCCGACTGAAGCCCTTCTCAATGGGACTGAATGACCATGAGGCTTGTGCCAGCTATCTTCTGCCAGCTCTTTGGTTGGCACTCGCAGACCAGGTGGATGTGGGAGTCTGGAGCTCTGGACTGTCCTGCCCACAGGTTTAGATATTGGAAGAGAATTAGATTACTTCCCCGTTCCCCTCTGTATGTTAGTCCTTCCTCCATTTCTCACCACCTCTCTTTATGAGTTGCATTTAATAACAGCCCTGAATGGTTTTTAAAAACATGCTGGTTTAATGTTTCTTTAACAAAACACAGATTCCCATCAGACAGAATTTTATGGCCTTACTGCTTGTACAAATGTTGAATTCCCCTCATTATTTCTATTGACCTTGGCTTTACATAAATCCTGCGGTTGTGCATTAGTGCTTCTGCATAATATAAAATCATTTCCCTTTGGTAAGATTTATACTACACTGCTTTAAAAGTGATTGAATATCTCCTTGTTCTTGAAAGAAAGCAAATAAGGTGTCCTTTACCTGACTGCCTGTTCTTATTTGTTTCCAAATTAAACAGTCCTCTGATTATTTGCTTTTATGCTGTAGCGCTTTGCATAGCCTGTGAAGATCATTTGAAGATTAAGGTGGTGGAGTCACACAAAAGACGATGGAAATGGACTGGAGAGAGTTGAGTATGAAGGAGAAAGGTTACAACTGTCCATTGGAACTCTTTTTCCCTGCATGTTCTTTTGACATAAAATTTGTTTCCAAGTGTCAGTGCATGCATGTCCCCTTACCTGAGCAGCAGGTAGCGTCTAGTGAGGGGGGTAGAGAAGCACAGCAAAGAAAATCGGATCAGGATTTGGAAAACTAGGGAGGGGAGAAAGATCTGCTGCCTGCTTGGGGCAGAAGAATTTAAGGATCTGGAAACTCTGATAAATAAAGGTGGGAACAGATCAACATTGTATGTGATTTTGTTCATCAGAAGTGAGCATGAAATTCAGACAGAAATGTGACTTGTCACCTTGTCTTGCTGGTTGATAACAGTGCTCTTGGCTCTGCATGTTATGAATGCTGTGTCTGCATTTCACTTTCATTTTGTTTTTTTGGGGTTGGGGCTATTTTTCTTCTCAATTTCTTGAGTTGCCGGGCACTACTGCACTCTCCACTGAAGCAAACTGCACTTATACATCATCTCAGCAAGTTACAGAACCAGCATGGAATTTTCCATTTTGTTAGAAAGTGTGTATTTGTCAAAACCAGCCCATTTCAGAGCAGCACACATGCCAGCTTCCTCAGGAAGAGTTTTGCAGTGCCCACCTGGAATTTCCACTGAAAACAGCCTGCTTGGTCTTCAGCCTGTTTGTCAAGGCGCATACTTGGGGGGGTATGAGAGATCCAGAGTCGAGTTCTTGCTCCAAGAAAGATAGCACTGGTGGTGTAAAGCAAAATAGCTCTGAAAGGAGAGACTGAGAGTCTCCTAACTGAAGAAAGACAAGAATGTGGCATGAAGACACTCACAATGGAGAGGAACAAGCTTCAAGGCCATAGTCTGAATACAAAATACAGACGTCACTGAAATCTGCCACATAGATCTAATGTGCATTCCTGAGACTCCAAACTGTTGAATAATGGTAGTCCATTTCAGTTAAAAACATTTTAAAAACTTCAACACCTCCTATAATTCTGGATTAACTGACCTCCATGTTCATGACAAGCATGCAAAATAAGGTCTCAGTGGTGCAAACTCATGGCATTAACACACCTCTACACTACCAGTATAATCTTCTTCAATATTCCTCGGTAAAGGCCACCATGCACTTTGGGATTTCATGTCTTTTCTATATAAGAATAGAATTCAAGTGAGCAACAAAACAGACTAGTTGAGATTACTCCTGTCTGAGAAAGCAATATTTCAGAAACAGCAACTGAAACAGTTCAGAAACTGAGAGCCAAGAGCTAGATGTGCTCATGATGACAAAACATTGATGTCAGCCTTGATGTTACCAACATTGTCTTTTTAGGTAGGAAGTCCTTAAACCGTGTGTTTCACAAAAAAACTGATTTAAGTTTAATGGAACTTAACGGCATAGCTGCCAATTAGTAGTGATGTTCACTTAGTTTCTATCGAGACGTCCTCAAGAAACGTAGCATGGCTTAATTCATTGTGCCTGTCTCAGTCTGAGTTGGTTGTGTCTGCTTGTTTCCCAGTTCTTCCAAAAGAAATTCAGTCAGCTGTTCCCACAACCAGCTCAGCCAGGGGCCATGATGCTTTCACTGTACAATAAGCTTTTCAGGCTTTTACTATTGTACAGCTCCCAGTAAAGTACTGATGACTGCTTTCAAAGCACCATCTGCCTGCACAGAGACTTGCTGCAGCATTTTCTATGTTCCAGGTGGCAGTGTAGCACGGTTCCCAGCTCCATGCTTCCTCTTTTTACCAGAAACGCTGAGGGGACTGAACATCTCTCATTACCTTTATGTGTTAAGTCCATTGGAAATAACCATGGGCAGGTGCAAATATCAAGAGGTTTCTGTTAAATTAACAAACACCCTCAGCCTCCACCCAGACACCTGGGAAAATTAGATATTTTCCCCAGACACCATGACAGTCTATACTTCCCCTCTCACGAGCTCTACACCTGCCTGTAATCAAAAGGAATGCTTTTGAGGATGAAAAGGAACCAGAATTAATTTGGCAGAATAGAGTGGTGATAAACACATTTTCTACTCATGTTTTTTACATTCCCATCCTCCAACATCTTTAATAGTTGGCTTTTCCCCTGCTCCCACCAGATTGTGTTAATCCCTGCTAGACAAATGTCCTCTCAGATACTGTTTCTTGTATTTCCATGTACCATTCAACTTCGCATCAGATCCAAAAGTTTTTATCTTCTATGGAAGTGGTGTCTAATCTATGACTGATCCTTCATACCCTCCCCTGTCAAGCAATCACTGCCCACTGTGTCTGGGGTACCAGGGTTGATCCTGAAGAATCTCATAATCCAGGTGGCAATTCAGCCTAAGAAATCAGATTGAAGGTAACACCTCAGCTGCTGCCTCTAACTGCAAAGCCTGGACCTGAGCAAGCCAGATTAAAGCTGTAGAGATGTGAACTAAAGGAAGTTCATAATGTCTACCCTGTTTCCCACCATGATGTCAAACTTGAATCATTTGGTTCCTAACTCAGTTGGGCAAAATGGCAAGTATCCACATCCCCACTAACACTCATGCAAGTGTCACTGCCTTGTAGAGGCACCATGCACAGAGAAGAACCACCATTGTGTAGAGTCCCTGCATCAAAACTGCAGCTATTCAAGTCTGATAAAGCTAAACAGTTAAAATAGTTGTGTGGACAGAAGGGGATGTCACCTGTTAAATGGAGGAGGATACATCGTTCAGGGCACCATGAGAAAACAGAAGAGCTCCTTTTTCTGTGAGTTCAAAAAAGGTCACTAAAGATGCTTATTTTTTGCGAGATAATGTACATTTCCAGGCAGCAGTAAAGCAGACGTGGCTCCACATCAGACACCTGGCTGTTCTTCGGAAGCATTTTTGTCTGCCAATGCCTGCCACATTTCCCCTTCATTCCTGTGTCCCTTTGACACAAATTCAGCAGCAAAAGACCAGAGGAAAAGCAATGAAAACATCCAAAACAATGAAGAACATACACCTGAACACCAAAGTCCATACCCTGCCCTTCTCCGCCAGGCTTAGCCCTCCTGCTATTGCCACAGCTGGTGGCCCAGTCACAGCCCCAAGGCTTTCCTCAAGGTGGATGCCCCATACACGCATGGTCTCTGGCACTGGGGGCCTCTAAGCTGTGCCCTGGCCTCAGGTGGGCTGGTGCCAACCAGCCCTGGCTAACCCCAGCTGGAGACATCACAAGCAATGGGAATAACGGGTGTCTAAGCCCAGCCTGAGGGTGCTCTGTGTTACTGGTGCCTTGGCCTTTCCCTTCACATCCCCATTCACCCTGTGCCACTTGCACACTGTCGTTTCTTCATCTCCGGCCTGTAGGCCAGGTACTTACTTGCAGCGTTGGACCCCAAGCCCAGATGAAACCCCCGCACCTCATCACTCTCACCTTTCTTTTTCCCCTCCCAACACACTACTTGTCAATCAGATCCCCAAGTCCAATGTTCAAGATAAACTAATCTCAGTTTGTGGTAATAGTGATAAATGAGATAAACTAACCCAGATTTCCCCCAGAAATTTCTTTCCACATTTCTTATTTCTCAGCTGCCTCTCTCTCTACCACTGGCCCTTACCCTGCACCACAGAGAGGACTGCACTCTGGGTTGCTGCTGGATACCCTCCCAGCTGTGCGACCTCCTCTGGGATCAACATGAGGATGAGTAGTCAAGCACGCTGCAAGCAAACAGCCTTTTCAACATTCACTTCTCAATTCAGCCAAAATAGCCCCGAGCTGCTCACTGAGCACTGTACTTGGTGGAGATGCCATGGGGCTGCTGTTTGGCCTTGCTTGTGTCTGGTCTCCCCAGCATGCAGCACCCCACCATGCCCGTCTTAGGGATGTGCATGAACATGGGGTCAGGGTGAACAATGGCACAGCACAAATGGACATTTGGGCTGTGCAGCAAAAATCATCCCTCTGTGCAGAGCAGTGGTTATGGAAGTACTTGGTCACCATGGCAGGGAGCTCACCTCTACAAACTCTGTAGGCCAAAATTCAAATGTTCCCTCTACCTACAGCTGTGAAACATCTCTCCTGTTTCTTGTTTTCTACAAGGGACTTAACAATTGGTATTTGGGCCAAGATTAAATTCCACCATTGGACAATGTACCATGAAGGTGCATAATCTGAAGGTGTTCAGGATTTGGATTTTTTTTTCCATAGAAAATCAGATGGACAGAGAATAGTGATTTTTCCTTGAGGATCTCAAAGGGAAAATCAAATTTTATTAAAGATTCCATACAGAATGATTTCTTCTTTCACATTTTGTTGCTCTTCCCCACAACAACAAAATATATGAAACTAGCCCAACCACATATCTAGTCATACACAAGTAATAAAAAGCACATTACAAATAATATATGAGTCAACACAGTGCAACATCATTCATAATACAACTCTAATAATCCCAGAAAAAATGGAATTCCACAGCCTATGAGATTTTCCTGACCTGTGTGCAACAACAATTGGATTAGTTTTCATTCAGCATTGTCTCTATGAGCTTGAGGCAAAACAATATTAAGTTCAAGGAGGAAGCAGGACTTACTTACTTAATATGTCTCTATATCTACACTTACTATTGTAAACTGAGTACAATAAACTACACAAAAGTAAATTTAGAATCAAAAGAAAATTAACAGAATAAGGAGGCCTGACGGTAAATCAGCAAGTTTGGAGTTTTTGTGAATTCAAATGTGTGTAATATCCCAACAAAATTGAAATTTGAAAGTGATGGAAAGTGTTCATTTTTGCCATCTGGCAAGTCTGGGGTCCAAAGACAATTCTAGACCTTATTAAAGTCAGTGGTCTGGCTGGATCATCTTCCAGGTACAACAGAAGAGCTCGGGTAAAAAACAGCAGAAATGAATCAAAACAGTTACAGATCCATAAATAAACATTAATCCATGAGTTATTGTAGAAATTCCTTAGAAATTAGAAAGTCTGAAATGCCTCATGTTTTCTTTGAACCAAGCAATAAATTGAGACAACTCCTCACTTGACAAGTCTACGCTGCTCATTTCCCGTGCTGGCAAAAAAAATCACGAATAGGCACAATTTCATGGCTATGGGCCCATGACTGCATTTGAGCAACATCATATGTGACCTGTTGGTTACAAAGGCCTGTAGAGAACTGACTTTAAAAACTGGGAAATGCATGGCAGAGAATGGTGGTTCAGTAAGATGGATAGACAGCATGAGTCGTGTTTGAGTAGAACTGTGTTTAACGTCCAGTTCTATGAACTATCTGCTGATGGTACCAAACTGTGAGGTGCTGTTGACTCTCTCAAAGGACAAGATGCCTTGCAGAAGGATCTAGATAGTCTGGAGCACTGGGCTATGATTAATGGGATGAAATTTACAAGTCCAAATGCTGGACTTTGCACCTAGGACAGAGTAATGATGAGCACCAGTATAAACTGGGAAAGAAGTGGCTGGAGAGCAGCCCTGCAGGAAAGGATCTGGGGGTGCTGATTGACAATAGGCTTGATATGGGTCAGCAGTGTGCCCTGGCAAGCAAGAGGGCAAACTGCATCCTAGGGGTCATCAAACACAGCATAGCCAGCTGGTCAAAAGAGGTGATTATCCCACTGTATTCAGTGTTGGTACCTTGGGTACTGTTTGCAGTTCTGGGCCCCATCATTTAAGAAGGATGTGAAGGTCCTTCAGTGTACCCAGACGAGGGCAACAAAGGTGGTGAAAGGGGTGTAAGGCATGTCTTGTGAGGAGCAGCTAAAGACTTTGGACTTGTCTTACTTGGAGAAAAGGAGTCTAAAGGGTGACCTCATTGCTCTCTACAGCTTCCTGAGGAGGGGAAGCAGAGAGGGGGGTGCTGAGCTCTTCTCCATGGTATCCAGTAAGAACGCATAGGAGTGGTTCAAAGCTGTGCCAGGGGAAGTTCAGACAAGACATTAGAATCATAGAATAGAATCATAGAACAGTTAGGGATGGAAAGGACCTTAAGATCATCTAGTTCAAACCCCCTGCAATGGGCAGGGACACATCCCACTAAACCATGACACCCAAGGCTCTGTCCAGCCTGGCCTTGAACACCACTAGTGATGGAGCATTCACAACTTCCCTGGGAAACCCGTTCCAGTGCCTCATCACCCTCACAGTAAAGAACTTCTTCCTTATATCCAATCTAAACTTCCCCTGTTTAAGTTTGAAACCATTACCCCGTGTCCTATCACTACAGTCTCTAATGAACAGTCCATCCCCAGCATCCCTATAGCCCACCTTCAGATACCAGAAGGCTGCTATGAGGTCTCCACGCAGCCTTCTCTTCTCCAGGATGAACAGCCCCAACTTTCTCAGCCTGTCTTCAT